>CAEMYA010000446.1:420429-472511 GCA_903131615.1 Diplodus sargus
TCTCCATCTTCAACTCCTCTCCTCCTGCTCCAGGTTTAGACAGATGTGCCAGTCCATCATAGCCCATAAGCTGTTTGACTACGTGGTGTTGGCTTTTATCTTCTCCAACTGTATCACGGTGGCTCTGGAGAGGCCCAAGATACTACAGGGCAGCTTGGTAAGTCAATCTGAAATGCATCAACCCACTTGTGTGCTGAAGCTTCTTCTTTCTCTGTGCAGCTTTTGTGTGATAGCTTTTTGGGATGATTCAATTATTTTCTCTTGAAGGTGCAATAAGTATGGTTCTCTGATTGTGACTCTTCTCCCTCTGACTGTCAACGCCCCTCTCCCTTGTCTTGTTTACAGGAAAGAGTCTTCCTCACAATCTCCAACTACATTTTTACGGCCATCTTTGTGGGCGAGATGACACTCAAGGTAACGTTTTACAACTTGTCTCTCTATTACTCCCAAAGGGTCCTGAGTGTGTAGAGTGTGTAGAGTGTGCAGGTATTACGCAGAGGTGTCTTTTGTGTCCGTCTCCTCCCCGTGTCTCCCTGTTTGTCTCTGTCACAGAATTGACTTCGCCTCAGTGCTCCCACAGCCCGCTCCCTGCCCTTCTTTCTTGGCAATTCCCACGTTCCCTCGGAGAACAGAGCAATTAAGCAAAGTCATTAATTAGTAGCTAGTCTTCTCTTATGGATGCAGTCCATCTCAAGCACTCCCCCACACTCTCTCCTTCCTCCTGTGCTTGCTGATGTTTAGGGTTTCTTTTTTAAGTCTTTAAGTGTTTCCACTTCCTTAGGATCCCACTGTTCTCATCAGTCTGGTTGCTCATACTTGGTCTTTCCCCATCCTTCCTTTCTTTCTTTCCTTCCTCCCTCCCTTCGCCACTGTTTCTGTATTCTCTGCAAAAGGCTCTGGCACAAGTGGGCCATCAATTATGCACTCCCGCGATCAATTATTAACCAATCACCGCCCGTCAAGGAGCCGCAGACTTGTCAGCCCCCTGGCCGAGCCGTGCATGTCTCCCCCAGTGTTTCTGTCTGTCTGAACCTCATGTCGTCCTGTAACGTGTGTTGATGTGTGTTTGTTGATGTGGCATTATTCTCTCCAAAAGACTCCACCACAGTCTTTAGTGCTGTCTACAAGATGTAGCCACATAAAAAGCACAGCACAGCAGGGCGGAGGAATTGGTCAGCATGTCACAGAAGTTTTTCGAGGGTTGTTTTTGCGAGGCAGCAACTCTCTGAAAAAGTAGTTCTCATGGTTGTATTTTTGTCGTCTGATTACGTACCGCTATTTCCCGCACAGGTGTTAGATTGTGAAGTCAATACCTTGTTGAAAGTTTTAGACATTCAGTTTACATTTTGGCATTTCGACCCTAAGATGTTTGCCAAGCGCCCATCTTTCAACCATCTTGATGTGTTTGCACGCTCACCCCCACAGTCCTTCTGAAGCTGTACCGGATACTTGGCAAACAGCTTCAAATGTCAGTTGCAGATTTTTTATTTTTTTTTTGCCCAGGCAGAGTTGATGCTCCCACCGCTGCACGTCATTGCAAACTGTGTGCATATGTATTACGATTCTTGAGCAACATCAAAGCCTCACTGTTGCAGCCACAGAGGAGTCGAATACCATCATGTGTCGAATGGCTTCGCATTAAACTTTTTACAAGCAAATATAAAGGCAATGGGACATTGTTACTGCACCGTTGGATGTTGCAGTAAACACACTGTTAGCTGTGCGCTCTTTGTAGTGAAGCGTGGTGTGTCAGTGTGTGTTTGTGTCACTTTTAAACCACAGGTGTCAATTACTGCTCTTGTGTTTGTGTCTTCTGGCAGGTGTGCATGTACGTACGTGTGCGTTTGGGGTTGAGTGTGTAACACATGTCAGCAGCCTGTTGTCCTACAGCTGCTGATGTCTTTTCTTATATTTATCTCATCGCTCATCCTCTTGCTTTTTAGTGTCACCTTGTTTTTTAGTTTTTTTTTACCTTTAAATGTTTTGATACGGATGTCTTGGAATTCTACTGCCAAGATGCTACGTCGCAAGTGTAGTCCGTGTTGTGTTGCTGTATGCAGCGTCACCTCCTTTTTTCCTCTCATGTTCAGGTGGTTTCCATGGGTCTGTACGTGGGTGAACAGGCTTATCTGCGGAGCAGCTGGAACATTCTGGATGGCTTCCTGGTTTTCGTGTCTTTGATCGACATTGTCGTGTCCATGGCGGGTGGGGCCAAGATCCTGGGCGTGCTTCGAGTACTCAGGCTGCTCAGAACATTGCGTCCTCTGAGGTATGGAACAAAATCCAGTGATTTTAAAAATATATATTTACAGTTCATATTTATATATATAGACAGACAGTTTTAAGGAAGACATACAGTATTATGCAAAACATACTTATGAACTTCCAGTTTTTACTCCCTTGTTTATTTGTTTCTTATTTTGTTGGCACTGCTTCTCCTCTCTTCAGGGTGATTAGCAGAGCTCCGGGTCTGAAGCTGGTAGTGGAGACCCTCATCACTTCCCTCAAACCCATCGGCAACATTGTCCTCATCTGTTGTGCATTCTTCATCATCTTTGGCATTCTTGGAGTGCAGGTATGTATGATACACACTGCATGCATACATTTTTAAATCAACTATATAATTTTCAGAGAAATTGTTGTAAATAACACAATCTATGTATGTGTGCAGTGGTTTCCTGCCAATTATGTTTTTTTTTCATGTAATTCTCTCCCTCATTTTCCATTTTAATAGCTTTGAGGCACACTTGCATTTCATTCTTACGTAAACCCTCATTGTCTTCCCAAGTCTTTCATCATTGCACAACATTTTCATGCTGGGATCTTTGACCGCCTCATTATTTCACTCATAAGCAGTCTTTCATCTCATCAGGCGGGGCATACGAAGGCTTAGTTGTCTGTTTTCTATGAGTAGTCAGAAAGCATCAAAAGCTTGGTCTTATTGTTCTTCTACTGACAGCTGTTTAAAGGCAAGTTCTTCTACTGCTTTGGCCCCGATGTCAAAAACATCACCAACAAGTCTGACTGTCTGCAAGCCAATTACAAGTGGGTCCACCATAAGTACAACTTTGACAACCTTGGACAGGTTAGTGTCACATGTGTTACATCTGCATGGAGTTCAACGTGTTTGGTTTAAGAATATGTTACAGAATTTGATGTTTTTTTTCTTTTTGGATAAGCATAATAAACACTTTTCCTTTCTGTTGTCTGCCCGCTATTTTCCAGGCTCTGATGTCCCTGTTTGTGCTCGCCTCCAAGGATGGCTGGGTCAACATTATGTATCACGGTCTTGATGCTGTGGGTGTGGACCAACAGGTACATCAACCGAATAACAAAAGTGTTACATAAGAAAAAAACTTGAGGTAAGGCCTTATCAGGTTAAATCTTTTTCTCCTCTCCTCTCATCATCCTCTTTAACCCCAGCCGGTGACCAACAACAACCCATGGATGCTGCTGTACTTCATCTCCTTCCTCCTCATCGTTAGCTTCTTCGTCCTCAACATGTTCGTCGGCGTGGTGGTGGAGAATTTTCACAAGTGCCGACAGCACCAAGAGGTGGAGGAGGCCAAACGGCGGGAGGAGAAGCGTCAGCGGCGCATGGAAAAGAAGAGGAGAAGTAAGAGAGAGGGATGACAGGAGAGGGATGGCAAAGGAGCGTGGAATTGGGAAAGTCTGTAAAGAAATAGAAAAATAGAGGCGCGTGAACGTTTGAAGCGTTACATTTAAATAAAGTGATACAAAGGAGCGGTATGATAAGTAAGAAGAGGAAGGAAGTATTTATGGAGTTACAATGTGTACGATGAGATGGAAATAATGACCAACACTTTTAAAGCAACAAGATATAATGATAGGAGACTTGAAAAGTATCTGGGTATCTGTTGTTACCCAGATACATGATTCACTTTTTATTAGCAATGTGAATTCTGATCAATACAAATGAAAATGTGTGCCGTAGATGAAAGAAGAAAGATGAAAATAGAGACAGACAGACAGACAGACAATAATAAACACACAAACAACAAGTGTCATACTTTCTTCTGTTCTCTGCAATTTCACATTTTTCTCAGTTGATAGTGATTCCAGCTCGATCAAAGCTTTGAGTTTTTGCATTTCAAAGCGCTCAGTGTGGAGCAGGCCTTCCCTGGAAGAAAAAAAAAAGATCTGCTGCACAATCATTTGGACTAGTCTTAAATATAATTTTTTTTATAATAGCTTGAAAGTTTGAATGATCACTGTATATAATGAAATCAATGGAAGGTTTTTTATTTCTAAATCTCTGCAGAGAACATATTGGGCCCAGTGTCCACATAGCGTTTATTTCTGGCAAAAGAAAGAGTTTGGTGCTGGACAGTGCTGGGATGAAGCGTACAACGTGTAGATTGATAAAAGCAAAACACTCACCAGCAACAGTGGTCTGATCCGCTCAAAATGTGCATTTCTGTCTCTGTAATGTTCATCTCTGACATATAAAGTTCTGGTTAGGCCACGACATGCTTTTCATCCATTTCATTGGTTACCAGGGTGATTGTGACAATCCCACCACATCTAAGATAGGATAATGTTGTACTTTTTTTTTTACTTTACAACAATTTCTGTTTGAAAATATGTTTTAAAGATACATATGTATATATTTTCTATCAACAGAAGCCCAAAAGCTGCCCTACTATTCCAGCTATGGCCAAGTGCGCCTGATGATCCACACACTGTGCACAAACCACTACCTGGACCTCATCATCACCTTCATCATCTGCATCAACGTCATCACCATGTCCTTAGAGCACTACAATCAACCTCATGTAAGATTTTTACCTGTGTGTGCAAACCTGTATTTGGGTTGTATAGCAGTGTAGGAACTAATCATAGGGGGGAGCAGGGGGCACAGGTCCAGTTGTGTGTTTGTGTCTGTGGATGGATGTTAGATGATAAAGGGGAGACGGACCTTGCAGAGTATTTATGGCTGTCAAATCCGACTGCAACCCTTACATAAAGCATTCCATTCCCCAAAGAGCAGCATCTTAAAAAGATACAGTGTGTGAAACCACTGACTGTTCCACCACCATGAAACTGTAGCATGTGTTGTGAGTAACTGCAGTCAGCACAAAGGACCTGTGATTGCACTGCTGATTTGACGTGGGCTGCTGTCAGAGTGGTGTTAGCCGTACAGTACACGTATCTGTCCATTCATGTGTGATGAATGGAGGTCCTGATAGCGTTTTTTCGTGAAGGAGGGAAGTGATTATCCTTGAGATAAGATGCCCGTTTGACCTTTTAAAATGGAGCAAGCTTTCTCAAACTGACCGGGCATCAGATAAATATCACAGGTCTTGGCTGTATTCGTCAGCTGTTGCTTCTGACATTTGGCAGCCTCCCACTTGTTAAAAGCCACAGCTCTATTTATGAGAGGAGACAACAGCCGGGGAAAATAATCTCCAGTCTCTGCAGCAACGTGGAGCTGGGCTGGATGTTAAAACAGGCTTGTCTCTGGAATATTTTAATACTCTGCAAATACAATTTCGCTTAAGAATTAGTTTTTGTTGGGGGACATTATGTGTGTGTGCGTGTGTTTGTGTGTGCTGTTATGAATTGAAGATGCTCTGTTTTTGCCTCTGGCATGCTTGATTTTACTCTACCAACAATGGGAACACTTCCAAATGTACCTGTTTTCCTTGCTGATACTCCACTCCCCATTGGACATGCACACGCACACACACACACGCACACACACACACACACGCACACACACACACACACACACACACGCACACANNNNCACACACACACACACACACACACACACACACACACACACACACAAACACACACACAAACACACATGCCCCTTTTTTTACTCTCTCTCCACAGTCTCTGGATCTCGCCCTGAAGTACTGCAACTATTTCTTCACCTCCACTTTTGTGTTGGAATCAGTACTCAAACTCATCGCCTTCGGCTTTCGCCGCTTCTTCAAAGAAAGGTACAGTGTGTGTTGGCAGTGCGATTGTGTATGAGAGCGTTTCCCTTTCTGCCTCCAATGGAAGTGTGTCTGTGTTTATTTGTAGCACTATACTAATGCAGCTTGACAGCCCGGTGTCAGTGCTGAACTCATCCATCCACAGTGGGATTTGTTAATCTGCTGTCCAGAGGCAGACTGTACTGTACCTGTGTGATGATCGTCAATCAGCTTTTCCTTTCTGAAAACACAAGCACCCTTTGGATTACTGCAGAATTAGCTTTACATTTCAAAATAGTTACCCTGTGTTTTTGTCTATTCAGCCCAGTCACTTATCTCTTATTTAATGTGAAAATTAAGCATAAAAAAAAGACTATCGGGGCTCCAGGCACATGCTATAATCTTCTGAAACAACTTCTAATATAAATAGTGCCATAGTAAACTGTTATTTAGTTCAAAGTGTAATGGCTCTACCAATCCGCCTTTTGCTTTGATCATTATAAATGGAATAGGAGATAACAGCTTTAACGACATAGAGGATTATGAAATATGTTGAAATATGTGTTATGAAGTTGACTCGTGTATTGTAGTGCAAATACAGATTTGAAAATGATCAGTTCTGTGAAATGTTCTCATTATCACAGTAAGATGTAAGAATTTACAGTTACCTCAATAGTGATTAGCCTTCTTCCCTTTATTTCATTTCCTATGAAGTTAATTCAAAATGTAAGTACCAACTATAATTCCTTTTCAACCCGTTAATGTGCACAGTGGAACTTATGATTTCCTTTATAGCACTTAAAGTACCAGCTGAGCTAAGCACACATCCATAGAAATTTTCAGTCAAATGATGACCCTCTTAACATCCTTTTCCAAATCTTTTCCATTTTTACTGTCGTTTTCCAAGTAAATTATTTTATTGTTGTGTTTTTAAACTAGTATGTCAAATCAAAAATGTAGATGTTGTGATGTCTTTACTGTTTCCACCGCAAATGTTGTGTTTCCACTTCTGACAGAAAGAATTCTGTGGATAACATAATGAATGTAATTTTATTCATAAAGCTTTTGAAACAGATATGACAGTTCTTCCGTAAGTCAAGTTTTTCTTTGTGGTCATTTATTGATCTTATAGTAGAGTCAGATTGAAAAAAGAAGGTGTTCAGCTGCAGTATCATTCTACTAACTAAAATGAACTGTCTTATTAGCTCTCTGCTGGTTACACTACTGTGCTTTCCATTTCTCCAGCTCACTGTATTCACCTTTGTTTGACCTCCATGAGAAACACACCTCAGTACTCCCACATTCATTCACTCCGAGCTCAGACTAATTGATTCGTCACTCACCCAAATGTGAAACTGATGTCTTATTCTTTTCAGGGCTGTGTGGTGACTAATTAAAGGCAGAAACAGATTCGGGAGCTTATATTACGCTGATGGTACTTTAATGTCATTGACCTATTTTGGTTAGCCAAGAGAGAAAGACAGATAAGGAGAAATGCTTAAGAGAAATGAGGTGGCTGAGGAAGAATCTGATAATATATAGGAGGGGAAGCCGGACTGATCAAAGAAAAAGGGCAAATGAGCGATGAAATGAGAAAAGAGATGGGCGGATATAGAGAGAATTTATCAGGCGCCTACCAGCTGGCACTTTGTCTCTTTTTATGTTGTGTCAGCAACAGCCGTGAACAGTCATTGTGCATAGTGTGATTTATAGGCTGGGGTCAGATTTACAAATGGGTCAGTGGAGTAGGTGGTGTCAACATGCACTGTAAGTCTGCAGGTACGTATGTGTGTGTGCGTGCGTGTGTACACTGTAGATGTATTGATAAAGGTCTGAGGCAGTCAAGGAGACATTAAAGTCCACATTAAATGTGCCTTTGGATGAGTATCGGGTGCATCTTTATCAGGTGAGTTAGTTTGTTCCTTTGACTCTGATGTGTTAAAGTGATTTCAAGGAACATCATTATGCAAATATGAACAAAGGGAGTTGCCGTCTTCAGCCTTGAAGAGATACTTTTGTTTTCCTAGAAGTAGGGCTGTATAAGGTAATTATTCACAGAAATGGGTCTTTTCCCTGCGCGTGCTGGCTCGGCTTGACTCGTTTTGACTCACCACCGCTGGGATTTGTTTATCCGTTACAACAAGGAGTGGCTGTAAATTCTCGTTCTCCCCGCAATATTATTGAAGAATATTTGAATATTTTCACCACTTTGCCTTGCCCTCAGACAGCCTCTTCTGCCAGGGAGCTGAAGCCGTCATATCACTTACTTCAAAGCTTCCAGACTGTACAAGGGTTTGTTCGGATTCACCAAAGTCACATAATAACCCAAACTAACAGATCGAGGCAGCAGTTGGTAGCAACTCCCTCATACTGCAAAGTAAAATCACTGTTATTATGGCTTCAGTGTCCCATTAGAGAGAGCTGTTTTACAGGCAAGGTAAAATGGTGAAAACATTCTAAATATAGTGTGGACTTTCTTTTTAGGTGGTTAAGTACATTGCTTACTGAAGCTTCCTTACCAGTGCTCCTACCCCCACTTAAAAAAACAAACAAAAAACAAACCATCCCTTTAACGGTCTACCTTAGATGATGACGTGCCTGTAACAAATATGTGAAAAAAGAAGAAGGGACCCAGGCAGGCCCTGACAACAGAGGGAAACACAATCATGTGCAAGATGATAATGAGTCACGGGCGGCGGTTGATACACTGCTCTCATTGGCATTTAAATGAGAGAGTTTGGCAGGCATTCTGACAAATGGATTGGCAGTGGCAAATGTTTTAGCACTGTGGATCAGATGTGCACCTGATATAGCATCCTCCATGAAAACTGCACAGCTTTAGGGCCAGCTTTGTGGTTTCACAAAAGATGTTAACCCACTGACTGTCTTCCAAAAACTCAGGAGATGAATGAGGGATACAACCCCCTGAAGCGATTACATGAGGCGATGAAGGATGTGCAAAAGCAAATAAAAGCATGGTATAGCAGCGGAATAGTTGCATCAGGTCAACGGTTTCCCAAAACTCAGATGATGCGATTAATATGGTTGCTTCAAACTCTTTGATGTCAACAAATGCATCTGATTTGGCAACATCTGTTTCCCATCTGCGCTCAAGCAATTGTATGACAAGCATTTTGCCGCACATGATGGATTTATTAAGGGCTTTATGTGATGAGGCTCTGTAGCATCACTGGTAGAAATGTGAGGATCATAAAAGAGATCAATGAGTGGAAAGGTGACGGATAATTAACTACGTACCTCTTTGTATAGTTAGGCTCGAACAGCCCTGAGTGTAGGACTTCACCAACAAGTGAACATCTGTATTCGACATATGTATGTGTGTTTCTGTTTTTTCTGTGTGCATGTGTGTTGCAATGCCCTTGTGCACCTTCCTCCATCACACGAGTGTGTGTGTGTGCTTGTGCTAGATGGAACCAGTTGGACTTGGCCATTGTGCTTCTGTCAGTGATGGGCATCACCCTGGAGGAGATCGAGATCAGTGCTGCCCTGCCCATCAACCCCACTATCATCAGGATCATGAGAGTACTGAGGATAGCTCGAGGTACGCACGCTACACATGTGAAATACGCACACGTACACACTCACTCAAAAGCCTTATCGCAGCCATACTTCCTGTAAATGCTTTCAGTGAACTAGAATATTGACTTGATGTTAATGGTTAATGGTGTGCTAAAATATAACTCTAGAGCCTGTAATCAACTTTCACTAGCCAGTTAGCTGTAGCATAGCAGCTCAGTTCTAAAGGGCTGTTCTTGTGTGTGCACGCGCGTGTGTGTGTGTGACTGGATGTAAATTAAAAACTGACCTTTACACAGTTTCATGTTTCCCATTTAGTCTGTAATTGAACCTGAGGGATTTCCCCCTTCATGGCCACACTTAAAATTTCTTTCTCTGTCTCTCTGACACACACGCACACACACACAGTGCTGAAACTGCTGAAAATGGCGACAGGGATGAGAGCCCTGCTGGATACGGTGGTCCAAGCCCTGCCTCAGGTACCACACACTCACACACTCACACACACACACACACACACACACACACACACAGTGACAAACACGGTCTCTCCCTTTTTTCCCCCTCACAGACTCACACTCCACATTCCCACAGAGAGTTTTGAGATTCCATTCAGTAGCCAGAGTGCTACTAGCCCTTTCATTATGTACCTCTGTTGGCCTGTAGGCAACTCTAATAGATGACTCATTCATGCCACAGGCTGAAAGACTTGCACACCAACACATGTGCACGTGTGCACATACACACATAGTAGGCTTGTCTTGTTTTCACTTTCAGCACCATGGAGAGCACCCAGACTCCCGCTGTGGCCACAGTGTGCTAAAAACAGTGGGAGCTTCTTACAGCATTCTGTAGTTCATTTGGTGGTGAAATGTCCTCAGAGTCAGACAGCTTTCTAGGTCGTCCCACTGTCAAAATACCCAGAATGCATTTTTGCTCAGTGTGCTTTGTGTCTGGAAGTAGTGCATGTTTGCTTTGAAGCTTAATGTCATGAATTAAGGATAAAAAGGAGATGAGGGAGAAAACTAAATTTATATTATATTTGAATTTCAATATTTTGTTGTTTTTTTTTTATCCAGCCTCATGTTCATACCTTCATCAAGACTCAATGTTTATTAATCAAGAGGCTTTCCCTAACACTGTATTTGCTGTAATCTACCAACTGATGTCTTTGTTAAAGCATTTGTTGGAATGCTGACATCCACATTACTGTATCTGTGAATGCAAAGAGCAATAGTTTGATGTAGCTTTAGAGTTAGTTGAGAGCAAGAAGCCAATTAGAGTAGCTTAGCAGGAAGAAGGGTACACAACTAGTCTGTGAAAGTGAAACTAATGTGGAAGTGCCATCAACCCTTACTGGTTGCAAATGTCAAACTGTATGTAAGCCTATGAGAAAATGATGCCTCTTCTCACTTGATTTTTTTATCTCAGTAAACACTTATCTAATGAGTTTGTGGTTGTTAGTTTTGCTAGTTTTCTTCAACATAGCATGATGTAAAAAATGTTTTGTAAAATAGACAAAAAAGAAGGTTGTGCTTTAGGGCAGGGCGACCAAATGACAGACAAGCTACCACAGGATCTTGGCTCCAAAGAATAGTTTACAAACCAATGGGTGACCTCACAGTGGGGTGTAACAAATCTGCCAACTAACATCTCTTAAACCCACTTACTAACGTATCTTGTTAGTTTAATCTGAACAAATACACATGGATGTAACTAAGCTAAGCTAACCGGCTGTGCTGTCCCGCTACAGATTTACTGCAGGTATAATTGTATCAATCGTGCATATTTCCCCCAAATGTTGAACAATTCCTCAAAAGGAAAGCAGTTGTCTAGACAGGATGTGTTGATGCAAACACTAGCGTAGAGCCTTATTTATGGATGTGCAGCCACACAGTCATATACGCGTGCACACACACACACACACACACACACACACACGGTCTGACCCATTGACCATCAACAGTAAGATGAAGCAAACAGAGGGAAACAGGTGGTGTGGTGAAAGGAGGGCAGGCAGAGGTGAGGGAGAACAGATTCCTTGTCTTTCTTTTCTATTGATCCCTCTCTCATTAACACTGGGCCCTTTGCACTATCCCAAGGGCACCAGGGGAGGTAATTAAAACTGGGGCTAATTAAACAATTCCAGGAGGTCTCTTTCTCTCTCTCTCTCTCTGCGTATGGGTGTGCGTGCATATTGAGGTACTGACAGAGTGAAAGTGAAAGCGTTACATCTGGCAAGATATTAACCTGAGGTGATATTCTGCTATATTTCACTGTGAAAATGAAATGGCGAGCTGCCAACATTCCTTCATTACATCACATAGGATATTGAGTACAGTATTGACATTTCAACAAAGGCTTCATGATACAGCAGGACAAAGGAGCAGACGAATACACAGCTATTGGTATGAGAAGGCAAGGAATATGAATAATGCCATCAGGGCACACGGGGACAGATGTCTGCTAGAATAATAGTTCATGAGATGAAACGCGATGGGAAGCTGTGTATATATTTAATAGGCCTTGACAGGACATGGAGATGTAATGAATGATCCAAACACTCAGACTAAATGAGTGAATAAACTTAATAGCTCACTGACATGTTGGGAGAAAATGTATTTTTATAGTTTGTCTTAACAAAGACAAAGTCATCTAACCCACGAGCATCCTCCATTATCCTCTCCTCGCTGACTTGTGTAAAATGGCTGCGACACACCGTTTACTTACACTAATAGCTTACATCATGTTGGCACTAAAGTCAAGCCAGTTGTTTCATCGCTTCTCTATGGCTGAGAAACCTCCAGAATAGCCAGGCAGATGTGGACACCACATGGGATACCATGTGTGCTTTGGGACTGCTGGCCCCTGTGAAACCTAAATAATTGATGGTGAGAATGTTGGTCTCCATCCTTATAAGGTGAGACACTACAGGTGGAGATTGTAAAAAGATTTAATAATAATAATGATAATACATTTATGTTATATATTCCTTTTCAGGTACACAAAGATACTTTACAAGTTATCATTTTTATTTAAATGATATTTTTCATGTCACAATTCTTCATATCCACAGGATTTTACCTTGATTTTTACAGTTCGTGACCTACAATTAGTTTACATTTTTCGATTTAAACATTTTTTTTCAGTAATGATGGCTGTGACACTGTTAGACCATCACTTCTAGATATGTAAAGATGAACAGATCATTTGTTTTGTGCCCCTAGAATTCCTTTAGAAGTATATGAGTTTTTTTTTTTTTTAACAACACCAGCTTGACTTCATCCTGGTGCCTGTTTTACGGGTTATTTAACATGGTAAAAATAAAGAAAGGCAAAAAAAATCTGTCTGAATCAGTCCCGAGTAAACCCTCTCTCTAAACAAATCAAAGGATCTCTGAAATGAATCATCATGAAAAGAGAAGATACGCAGCATCTCCAACGTCCCAAATGTACCCCAGGATAAGTGCCTTACAGTGTAGCTGCAGGCTACTGGTAAGCTCGCTATGTTGCCTTTTTTTCCCTCTCAAAATGTACGCTGGACGTGTGCAAGTAGATGCAGGTGGTGAAAAAAAAATACTGTGAGAATCCTGCTTTTGATTGTGATTTCATTTTGAAAGTTATTAAATTTTGAGTTAGAGTCAAAATCATGAACCCCTCGAATAGATGTTACCATTAAACTTCCCTTGTTACTTACTTATATTAAGAAAATAATGTTTTTGTAGTACAAGTTTTTATATGCATTTTGTATTGAGATATGCAAAATGAGACTGTCTTAATTAAACAGTGGCTAATCTGTATAAATTTCCAGAACATAAATCTGAACTGAAATCATTGACATATAAAGATGGGTCATGGTTCTCAACCTTCTTCCACTCTGCAAAAATGAGTCCAAAATACCCCGGACACGAGCGCTGCCAGCCTGCACTGGTGTCATCGTTTGGAGTCAGTGACTTCGCAGTAAGCAGTGGTGATGGTATCGTCTAGTCCAGCACAATTAATCACGAAATAATCAAAATGTCAACATGACTAAGTGCAATATCCAAGTCATAAGAACTGTAACTTTTATGTGTCATAAAAAAAGTGTTTTAATGGAATTTTGTAGTGCTGCAGCGATTCTCTGGCCTACAAAGCTTGTTCTCCAGATGTAATAAAACATGTTTGTTTAGCAGAAACCAGGAGAAATGCCACATTGTCATGATTTATCTAGTTTTTTAAAAATTGTGATGTAAAAGACGATGTGTATTTTGGATTTTTACACTCATCAGAAAAAATGATGTAAGCAAAATAGCCCCAAGACTCAAAATTGACATGTACATGAAAGTCCAATGTTTTCACCTATGCTGTCTCACCTCAGATCACCAAATTTACAAACGACAACAAACTCTATGGCTAGCTCGTGCTTATTTTCATCCAGTTATTTATCCATGTCCTGGATCCCAAATAGGCCCAGGCCATTAGGACAGCGCAGGGCCCACAGGGCAGAATAGCACTAACTTAAGAGATGTAGTTGAGACAAACCCAGAACCATCGCATTAAGAAGGCAATAGTCCATTACTGTGAGTCCAAAGGGACTCATCAGACTGTCCTGCATGTAATGGAGTGTATTTGTCTCCATAGAAAGCAAACTTTAATATCTTAAAAATGTAGGTGCTGCTTAACACTTCTATTGTGTTACATGGATGAAGATATTTTGCTCTTTTTTTCACCACCTTCTGCAGCGCTTCCTTAAAGTGAAGAATTGACCTTTGTGGACTGACCAAGTGAATCATATCAGGCCATTTATTCCAGCGCCTTTAGCAGCATTTATAAGTGATGAACAGTATATTCTCTCTGAGTTTTTAGTGGACTTCAAAAGAGAGGCGAAAAATATCTAAACAAAGGTGTTTATCCATCGAGTATAAAAGACATGGTTGCTCTGAAATCTCATTTTAGTTCAATTTAGTTTACCTCCATCCAATCCCAATCACAACTTGGCTCCTATTTACTGAGAGCCTTCCCCAGGTATTATGATTACACATTCATTTCCACCATGACTTTTCTTTTACAGCTAGACCTCACTATAGATAGTCCTGCCAAACTGTGCTTCAAACTGAGAACAGCCCCTTTAATAAACTCAGTCTACACTGCAGTGTGTAATCTCCTCAGAACAGGCTCTGTCGTTTTGGTAATGTTGATGCACTATTCCGAGACCAAACACGCAAGACAACTGCAAATTTCCTGGAGCTTTCCATTGAAAAACAGGTGGAGTGAACTAAACTTCTCTTTAGATCACATGGAGAATAATTATAACTATTTGTTGGCGCTTTTCTCTCATCCCCCGGTGGAGCAGCACGGTGTCAAAAACAGTGAATAGGAGACTGGGTTTTTGTTTCCCTGTGATGGGATTAGAGTTTTTGCCCTGAGTGTTTAGCGCGGAACATCATCGTCGCCGTTAAGTTGTGGGAACAGAAGGTTTGTTTTGTGGTGGAGCCGAGCCAAATCCCCAAACCCCAAACTCAGAAATGCACAGCAGCATCGGGGGTTCAGTCGTATCAAGGTCTCAGAGGAAGCTGTGCCGTGGTGTGCAGGAGTAAGCAGGATGTGGCAGCAGCATGCTAGAAACAGTCTGGAGTCCTGTGTGACATTCTTAATGCACGGCCATTACAGCTCGTGTTTGATCTCCTGCCAGTTTGTTTAGTGGCAGTGTTTGAATTTTCAATTTGAAAGGATGAAAAAAATAAAAGTGGATTGTTGATCTGGGGACATTCTTGTCTTGTGGTTAGTTGTTTCAAAAATGACTGACTGGAATAGAAATTCAAAATAAGGTTGAATTACCCTCAAGCAAGTGTACTACTGATTTATCACAGGTCCCAATATCATTGACTTCTTGGTCTTTTGTTGTTTGAAGACACAACATTTTCTGTTGGTTTTAAGAATATGTTTCAGGTGTAAGGCTTTTTTTATTGCAGTCCTCTAAAGAAAACTACATCTTGTGCATCATGTTTTAGAGTATTTAGCTTAGCCAGAACATATAACCTAGACACTATGTTGTTGTTGTGATTTCAAATGGTTTAAAACATGTGCATGTTCTTCTGTCTGTGTGTGTTGTGTCTGTGTCTGTGTCTGTGTGTGTCTGTGTGTGTGTGTGTGCTTGTGTTGCAGGTGGGTAACCTGGGCCTGCTCTTCATGCTGCTGTTTTTCATCTACGCCGCCTTAGGAGTAGAGCTTTTTGGAGAACTTGGTAAGTGTCCCATTTGTGTCTATGTCACTTAAAAACGTCTAATTATACCGTTGGATGTTTTTTTAATCTTCAGTAGAAATCTGTGAAGAGAAAGCATAAATTAATTCAGGGATCTTTGCCAGTTAAAAAAGGAGTTTTCTAAAGACTCAAGAATCAAGGCCGTGATCTATGATTGTAATAAGATCACAATCATTAAAATTCATTGATACATTGATTATTTAATGTGGAAAAAACTGTTTGGATATTTTTGCGGGTGTAATAGGATAAAGAAACAATCTGTGAAGTTTTCAGAGAGCGACTGTGTGCATGAGAATCTCTGAGCTAATTCAAGGATTTTGAGATTTGAACCTTGTACAGTGGATGAATTGCTCTTTGATCTCAAGGCACAACTTGAGAAACCGTGTGTTATCTATCACGTGACACAATGTGAACCATTATATCTGTGATAATGTGCATAAGCTCCTAATCCTTTCACCACATACTCATATATATGTGTTAAAGTTGAGATGAAAGGACTATTCCAA
This sequence comes from Diplodus sargus, assembly GCA_903131615.1. NCBI lineage: Eukaryota > Metazoa > Chordata > Actinopteri > Spariformes > Sparidae > Diplodus > Diplodus sargus. The sequence continues at coordinate 436,661 of CAEMYA010000446.1, forward strand.
CTAGTCGCAGAGCATATGGTCTACATACACATCATCCCCATACATGTAGGAGATCAAACAACATTATTCAATGTCTGTCTCAGCAAAATAACGACTTCCAGTTTTCATGTTCTCATTTTCGTGCGCACAAAAGCCAAATGACTTGTATTAACTTTAGCCTGACAATCTCCTTATTTCCTTTTTTCATCAGTTCTCTCTCCTGCAGTCCGACAGCCATTAGAGAATCAACCCACTCTCCAGTATTCTGATATATAAGCACTGTCCTAAAATATCCACATTGAAGTTGGAAGAAATATCTTTCAAACTGTCACATTTCCCTTGTGTGCTGCAGCTGCAGCCAGTGGCAACGTTGCTTTCTATTGGAGCTTGGCAGGAGAAAGGATTAGTGGCAAATGCAAGTGTCTCTTTCTTGAGGCCCTTCCAGAGATTATCTTGGGATATAAGCTCAAAGACAAATAGAATGTTTTGGTCACATTGCTGCTGATTTGATAACAGACTGTGTCTACACTGAGTTGGCTTGTTTGGACAGTCATCCACCGGCAGCTTAGTGACAGAGATGGCGCATGTTTCTGTAGTTGAAAGGAGTAATGACGTGTTGATCTTTTTCCTCTTTTGTTATCCCCGCTCCCTTCCCGTCCCATTTTCTCCATCTTTCTCTTAATCTCTTCACCTCTTTCTTATCTGTGACCTGATAACTTCTTTTCTTCCTCTTCTACCTTCCACCCACCTCACTCTCATGTTCAGTATGCAATCCTGACTACCCATGTGAGGGTATGAGTCGTCACGCTACTTTTGAGAACTTTGGCATGGCTTTCCTTACCTTGTTTCAAGTCTCCACGGGCGACAACTGGAATGGCATCATGAAGGTACAAAGATGCATTCACAGTGTACAAGTTAGAGTTATTTGTCTTTTTTCTTTTTATTGTCTTTTTAAAGTTTTACTTTCAGTGTTACTAGAAATTATCTTAAATTATCAACAGAATGTGTAGAAATAGTGTTATGATATGTATGTATTCCTGTGGAGATATCTACTGAACTTAGCATGCTAACCAGCTAGCCATCATGGTCCAGAGCTCCTGTGCTCCCGTGCACTCCCCTACCACTCTGAGCGCCCAAACTGCTAGCTGCATGGCTAACTGAGCTAACTAGCTGATGGCAGCTAAAGTTAGCAATTAGTTGTTAGTCTAGTGATGTGCTGCTCTCTATTGTATTTGTAGTCTGAGATTTCACAAAGGTGACCAATTTTAACATATTGCAACTTTGACAAAAACATTTTTTTCACTCTTCACAGTTTTAGTTTTTAGTCCAGTTGTAGTAAACTGTAATAACCCTGGTACAAAGCCTAACACTTTGGAGCACAGGACATACTCAAACTTCATACAGCGTAAGTTTCAAAAGGAAGAAAAACACAATCACAGACTTAGAGAAAAAGTGAGGAGTGAGAGACAAAATCCTCCTCTGTTTCTCTCATCCATCCTATCTTCCACTCTAGCGATGCTCACCGATGAAAAAGGAAATGTGCGTGCTCGGCACTGGTGGCACAGATTACCTTACTGATGGGCGGGAGGGTGACTGTGCCTCATTGCACACACACAAAACACCAATTTCACCTGAACACACATCTAATGCCACCAGCAGCTATGGCTGCTCCTCCGCACACCTAGGCTGCAGGGAGAATAGAGATTATGCTGGAGCGTGTCGGGCGTGGACCATTAAACACACACTGGATACAGGCAGTGTGGATGGTAGCGGGACGTGAAGCAAACCAGCGGGCCACAGATGCTTCCCCTCTGAGTAAATTGCTGTCATTTTAGCTGTCAAATGATCACCTTTGCCATGAGAGAGGCAAATCTGCTTTGCTTTAGTAAGAAGCAGGTGAGGCTGACTGGTAATTAGCCATGCAGGGAAGAGACGAAGTAATGAAGGAAGAGGGCAGGGGGGAGAAAAGGAGGCACCAATGAACTGTAACACGAGGGGGGATGAGAGGATTGGACAGGGGGTTAAAAGAGTCAAAAATGGAAGAAAAAAAGGGGGGGGTGCAGCACAAGCATATGTGAGAGCAAATGAAGATTTGGAACACAAATTTGGAAAGAAATAAGTTGGAAAAACGAGTGAAGGCAGAAGAGGGAGAAGTCGTGTGAAGGAGCACAGTGTGTAAATGTCATGCCAAATTACATAGGAAAGACCAGCTTCAGCTCAGAGGGCTAAAATGGTTATGTGTGGTCACAGCCTGGGTGAGATATGTGTACTTGCAGAAAACACTTGTCACTTTGGTTCTGCTCTGACTGAACTCCACTGAGTGCATGTTAACCAGAGTGGAAAACCACGAGAATAATGCTAGAGAAGAGAAAGGAACGCCTCCCGTCGTTTTGCATGGAAGGAAAACAATTAAGTGTTTGATGATTATGCAAGTTGTCATGAATACAAAGAGCCTTGTTAACATGAACTAGATGCATTCTATTACTGCCTCAAATTAATAAGGTTTTTTACATCGTTGTGAAAATGTCCCATAATAATTATTTTGGGGGTTCCTACTTTCGTTTTGGTTGTTCAAATGACTTGTCTCACGCAGTCCACTGCAGCATCTCTATTCACCCTCATGCTCTGTTTTTTGGTGCCTGTATCTGTAAAGCCCCCCATCGGGAAAAGCCCAGTCTGTTCTAATTGGTCAGTTGTCACAGACCTGAGCAGGCACCTCCCACCTTGATTTCCGCATAAGCTGTGCTGGTGTTTGTACAGTTGTGACATCACAGCCTTATGGAAATCCTGATGGCTGTTTTTAAGAAACAGTCTCTAAAGGAGGGCTGCGTGCATTTCTCTGTGGCTTGCCCATTTTGATACTTAGACATACATAGACACATAGAGATCGTATTTTATATGATATGGGACATTTAAGCAAAGTAATGTGTAACACTTGTATCAGTTTCCTACAGTAAAATCAAAGACAACACAAAAATATAGCCTAATAAATATCCAGAAAATGACATCAACACCTCCATGACTCTAAAACTCACATCTCACCAAGAACTCAAAGTTACCAACTTCAAAGAAGAAAGTATTTGTTGCAGAGCTTTATCCAAAACTGTGGTAACCCTGAGAGCTTATCTGTTGTGTCTCTGCCACACGGCCAATCTTCCTCCACTTCTAACCAACCGCATTGTTCCCCCACCTTCTGCCTCTGTGACACCAGGACACATTGCGGGAGTGCCCACCGGACCACGGCACCGATGTGGACTATGCCTGCAATCCGAGCCTTCAGTTTATTTCGCCTATGTACTTTGTCTCCTTCGTGCTCACCGCCCAGTTCGTGCTCATCAATGTGGTGGTGGCCGTGCTGATGAAGCACCTGGACGACTCCAACAAGGAGGCCGCAGAGGAGGCGGAGATGGATGCAGAAATTGAGCTGGAGCTGGCCCAGGGCACCCTCTGTTGCATGGGCGCCCCCGGCTGCGGGGGTGCGAGGATGGACAAAGGACTAGTCGCTGCTGGATCAGGGCCTGGAGGCACAGCAGCGGGGAAGGAGCGAGGAGGTGCCAGAGGAGAGAAGGGAGAAGGAATGAGGAAGATGCGCCATGCATCAGCCACCGGGCACCCAGGGGGGTACAACTCCCGAGACTCCATCCGGAGCCTGTACTCACCAGCACAAGTGAGTGTGTGTGAGAGAGAGCAAGGGCGCGAGTATTCTTACGTCTATTTCCTGGTAGTGTGTGAAAGGCCTGTTTTGTGTGTGTGGTGTTCACGTCAGTGTGTGTGCGTGTGTCTGTGTCTGCAAGTAGGGATGTCTCCGTGATCTGCACGATCAGAATTTCTTTTTTATAAGGGATCCATTACAGCCAATCACAAATCCTATCCTCATTAATATTTATCCATTTCTGATTCATTTTTAAATTCTGTCCCAGATGTGACCCAGCTGTAGCTCTGCTGTAATGCCTCGCTGCACACAGTGGAACCACTGCATAATGTAGCGCATTGTAGGGAAACTGAAGAGCGGCGTCAACAATGGCTGGCAGTTTCTGCTGAAATGACTCTGTACCAGTAAGGTGTTGAAGAAGCCTCACAACCGCGCTATTTAGCCTCCAATGGGTCCAAAAAGAAGGTTCCTACATAATAACAAAATGTCTGTGCAGCGTTTACTCCGACAGTCTTTTCTCTACAGAAGCTTAACTTGACCTGGCTGAGAAAAAGTTTTGGTTTTAGGTCTGCTGAGAGTGCGAAAATGCACCGCTGTAAAGGAAAGGGATTTACTGGATGTTTAACACGAGACCAAACGAGAGCATCATTGCGAAATGGAACAGCACACTTCTTGTTTTATCTCATTTATATTTTTGATATATAGTAGTTGAAAATATTGGATTCATTTGATCGTCCTTTCTTTGCAGCCTCATAACATGGTAAAATAAGAATAAGTCTCTGCAGATCCTGCATTATAAACTATTCTGATCAGTATCCAGGGCAAATCGCATAACGGAGACCTCCCTACTTCTTTGAATTCTTATCTGTTTCTCTGGCTGCCTGTCAGTTTGCTTCTCTTTGCACAGTATCAGTGCATTAGTTCATGTAGGGAAAATTACAGATTCAACTCACAAGCTGGAAGAATACAAAAGAGGTAAACAACATGGCAGTAATTTCCATATGCTGGTGGAATGGTGGTGAGAGAGCAGAGAATCGTTGCTATATTCCATTCTTTTGTGGGATTGACTGACAGCCACATTGCATCATTACACTAAGTCATTTTTAGCATCTCTCTGTACAATTCGCTTGTACTGTTTTTCTTTTATAGACACAACGAAGAGGGAATAAAAAGAAAAGGCAGATATAAGGAAAGGACATTAAGCTGTACCTGAATGGCAACAAGTGTGTTAAGTAGACAGTTTGTTGGGGCAAAGGTTTTTCAAAATGAAAACAAACAAATTAAATGACTAGACAGATGACAGCAAGGCTAGGACAATTGTCTCAGTTAATCCTTTTTTAGTAAAGCTTTGTTAACCATTCAGTTCTCGTGTGAGTTTGTCGACGTACAGTCACAGGTTACACTTTTGGAGTGAAGATGTCGTGGCAGTGTGAGCGTAGATGGTCCCTCGTTTCTCCTCACAGCCGAGCATCCATTATGAAATGGCTAATGATAGTCTGAGATATCCGCGCAGAGATACACATAAAGATGACTCATCAGCTGCCGTAGAGTGTCTCACCTTTGCAGAGCTAAAGTTGGCTGCACGGAGCCATTTTTAGCCCAGTGTTGGCTGACAAAGGAACTTAATGCAGACCGGGGAGAACACGCTGGCAGCGTCCTCCCCCTCCCTCTCTTTCTATCTCGATCTCCCCCTCTTTTCTCCTCTGTCTCTCAAGTGATGCAATAAGGGATCTGGCAGACCGATGCAATTTATTCAGCGCACAGGTCCCGGGGTTGGAGTGTGCGTGTGTGCAATTTGAAAAAGGCTCATGTGAGGAAATCCAAACATTGTGACATCTTGTGTTGTGGTGCTTTAAAGTTTTGTGAATCTCCACATATTACCAGCAGCTTCTCCTGCAAAACAAATCATTAGCTATGAGAAATAAGGGTTTTATGGTGTCAAATGACTTTCATCGCCCACAAAACTGATGTATGTAGACTCAGAGAGAGTTAGTGATAGAGCAGACGAGATTTGTTGGTTGAGAAAGATTGCAGGTACCTATCACGTCCTCGTGTTCTATAATGTGCCATGAAATTAGGGCTGGGTATCACTCGCTATTACCCTTATAGTGACACTAATACCAAAATAGAACTTCATTATATACCTCTTATCATTTTCTTTAATACTTAGACAACAGCAACAATAGGGTCACTAAATAAGGTAAAGTTAAGAGGGAATCCACAACACAACAAACCTAGCACACATAAACTGCCCACTAGAGTGTGCCCAAAGCAATTTTTCATTTCAGTAAGTTTAAACACACAAAATTAAAGAGTGATTTCGCCAGGTAACCATTTGTTTTACCTGAAGTAGCTGACTGTTGTGGATAGGGATGCACATTTTGAGCAGATTATTGAAATGATAGCAGCCACCATAACAATCCATTATCGCCAAATCATTAATAACGTATGAACTATGTTGGACATTTTTTCCATTAGAAAAGTGTTTTAAACCCTGGAATGATGTATGATGTGTTTGGTGCAAAACCAGAGTAGGAGTCGTATCATACTACACTAGGAGTTACACGGAGGTACTTAAATGATAGACTGCATAACAGAAAATAATGAGCTCATTTTAATTGCGGATCCCCCATCTGCCGTTATTCGCAGCTGGCCATAATCAAATTAAATTGAGGCTACGGAACCTTATTTCCCAAAAACTTTGGTAGCACAAACTTCCCTCTATTGTAATAAAGTCACACATTTTAGTATCACGATAACCCTAGCATAGAATGCTTTTTAAAGCACTTTCTAAATTAGATGTGACTTCCATTTTAATTAAAGACATTTTTCATACCTGTATTTTGTATTTTATTTGGATATATTTGATGAGTATTTGTAATTTGCAACAAGATAATTTTTGACGTTGACATTTTTAATCCAGCAAATTCTTAACAGCGATGAGTCAATTGATGATTGAATATTTACGTGCCTACTTGTGGCGTGTCCTCTTGAGGGAGAAGTAAATGTGTTTCTTTCCCGAAATAATCCGATAGCCATGCTTTCAAATGTTTTGGTCGCGTCGGAGCACGCTGAACTGCCGGCTTCCTCAAATAAAACATGCTCAACTTCAACTGCTGTGCTAGTGGGCTAGTCACATTGCCACATTCAATCAAAGCAGGCTTGCCGTAATTCCCTGCAAGCAGAACCATACAAATAGTATTGTTTTTCTAGATGTGTCTACAAAAAGGATTGAACACTTTTTAATTCGCTTAAATACCGCTCGGCACATTCAGTCAGTATTTAAAAGGTATTGAGTAATGATACCCAGCCCTTCTAATAAATTGTGAACAATACATTTTTGGCTTTGCGGTGAAACACTTGTGATAAATTCCACAGGGACTACATGAGGACTCTGTAGGAAGTCAACAGACACAGTGGTAAAGTAAGGGAATAAGAGAGGAGAGATAATAGCTGAGCCGGTGACAGTCAGATAGACGCAGTAATTAATTTCAGCTCTCTCCTCTCCCCTCTCTCTCCTCTCTCAACCTCCATTCCCAGTGGATGGGCCCTATTGTTGTCCACTAATACAGTTATTAATGGAGGCCAGCACATAGGCCACCACAGTCAATCAAACATTTTTTTTTTATATCAAGCTCTCCACCTACACAGAATGGACTATCTTGGCACTGTGAGAGAGCAAGAGAGAGAGAGATAGAGAGAAAGTGTGTTTTCTATACATGCATGTATAGAAAGAGCTGGATTGCAGAGTCAGCCGGTTTGTCTTTGTGCCAAAATGTGGCACTGCAACACCGTTTCATAAACCAGCATGATTTAGGTGTATTTATATCGCTGGGAGTACAGTAACCTGTCTCTTGAATTCTTAGCCCCCTCATTTTTGAAAACATGAGCCATGAGTGATTGTAATATAACAGCATGAGTCAGAAATGTGTGTTTGCATAACAGATCTAAGTATAGTCTTATAAGCGGTGTTGTGGAAATGTGTTGATGAAAATAGGCTTGTGTGGGGATTGAAGAGGAGTGACCTTGTTTCGCAGTATCTTTTGGGATGTATCTGCTGATGTAATACAGTTATTTTGGCTGGTATGAATGTGCTACAGGCAACAATGCACCTAGTTCATTGTGAAATACATTGCCCTGCCAAGAAACACTGAAATCATTTTTAAAGTAGTTTCTTTTTTGTTTTTTTTCTGTCAGCAGTCGTCCTTTTTCTGCCAGATTGGTTTCTGGGAAAAACCAATCTGGCAGATGAGATTCAAGCAAGGAGGGATCATTTAAGTCGAAGAAAAAGCCCTGACTGATTTAGTCTAAATTGCTTTAAACCTAATAATACCCAGAGCACAAAAGCAAACGCTTAAATCTTAAATTGTTTCAACAAGGTATTGAACAGCCTAATTGAGGTGATACATCAAATGTAATTGCACCGTTCTCAGTGCTCAAGGCTTTGATAGTAAAATTATGTGTTACTTGGCTAATGAGGGTTTGCGTTCATGTTATTGAGGAGCCTTTTGCCAAATGTGAGCAATGTTTAGCCCTGAAGGCCGACAGAGTGCGAGAGAGGGATTTGTTCTGGTTTATTCGTGAACGATCTCTGACGTAGCAAAATTCTCTAAGATGCGTTTTTTGTTTTTTTTGTTTTGTGGAATTGTAGACTTGAAGGTTGTGGTAGTGTGAAATGTACGTGTGTGTGCGTGACATATGTGACTGTGTGAGTACATGAGAAAGTATAACAACATACCTGCGTGTGCACACTGGCATATTTTAACCCTTAACAATGGTGTATGCGTTTCCCTCCGTGTTCTCTGTCCTCGCATGTCTCGCATGTGCACATGTTTGCGCCTGCGTGCAATACTGGTCTGCCCGCCTGCGTCCCGTGTGTATGTGTCCGTGCGTGTGTGTACGTGTGTATGTGTTCCAGGAGAGCCAGTGGCTGGACAGCGTTTCTCTTCTGATCAAGGATACACTGGAGGGGGAGATGCTGATGATCGACAACCTCTCCGGTTCTGTCTTCCACCACTACTCCTCTCCTCCGCCCGTCTGTAGAGACTGCAAGGGCCACACACAAGAGGTACCACCCTGAACACACGTGAACGCCCGCATACATGCACTCACACACACACACACACACACACACACACACGCACAAGGAGTGCAATAATTCCAGATATCAAATTCGTCCTTGTAGTTTAAATTTTTAAGAGAAACGGAGCCTCAGTCATCCATTTTTTAAAACATTTGACACAGCTATCCACGGTATCTTACCGTACAGTGGATAGACACATACATATTTAACCTGACATGCTTTGAATGACAGCGTCCTCACCTGCAATGAAGCAAAAAATGCAGAGAGAAGGGGAAAATAATGTGAAAATAGATACAGTGAAAAAAATAATAATAATACGTTGTTATATAAAATGCATTGAATGGGAAATATACATTTGAATAAAAATTTATAAATATTAAGTAATAAAATTGTATTTCATAAATTAATGAATGCCTACATTTATTGAAATATTAATTTATGTATTGAGATAGTCTCCAGCCACTATGCTTTACAGGACCAACCTGGAGGCCCACATGTATCAAACATGCCATAATCCTATGTATCGTCCAGAATGTGATGAAAAGGGTACATAAAAGCAAAAGCAATTAAAACAGGATACTCTTATGTCATATTGTATAAATTAGTGAATAGATTTGGTATTATTTTAGGTGCATTTATTGGCATATTAATGTATTTATTGAGTCATCTTTTTATGTATGTCTTTAATTTCACCTACTGTGCTTTGCAGGACCAGCCTCAAGGCACACATGTATCAGACATGTCAGAATCGATATTAATCATCCAGAATATTAAACTAGTATTAAAAATACTCCCCCTTTGGAATATGAAACCTATTTGTAAAAAGAAACAGCTCCAGTGTTGCCTATTTAGTAAGACCTGGCAACTTTTATGTCCCCTTTAGCAATTTCATTTTTAAAAAATGAGCCCAGCAACAGATCTAGTGGTATTCTGGATAAAGATATTTTCCTTCGCAGTCCTGGTAGCCCACTTTCTACAATTCTTCGGCTTGACAGATGTTCAGTTGACCACACGGCAGCTGGTCTGAAATATAAACTGATTACAGAGTGTCCACAGTGTATTTGAAAATCCCCTGGTCCAAAACCAGTGAATAGTAAAACTTAGTTGGTTTTGAAAATCAAACACACACACATACAAGACACATTCATTCAGGCACACGCCTATACACAACCATGATGTTCGGGGCCAGACCGCGTGCATGCACATTTGCAGCAGGGACGCACACAGGAACATGCGTTTGCCTGTACTTTCATGGACACACACACACACACATGGGGCTTCATTCATCACACAAAGCAGTTTGAATGGAAAATGTTGTTGAAGTTCATGCTTTACAGAGCCTGTCAACGACTGCGTACGCTATTTTGTTACAGTATAATAGAGAATTAATTAAATGGCGTATGAACACAAGATGATATCAACTTTCCATGTGTGCGAAAATGTGGATTAATGAGGCCCTTTGCATGCATACACACGAGCAATCGTTCCTGATGTGCATGCTGTGCACGCACACTAACACTCTACTTACTACTTGTGCGCTCACATGTTGGGGTATATTGTACACGGGAGACCCTGCACAAAAACACTCAAAGCATACTGTCATGTGCCAGTGTTGTCCGTCACAACAGCAAAGTGCAGCGGGTCATCTCAGAAGAAGCAATAACCGGGCTCTACACCTCCCCACCTGTCAGTCCTGCTTTCTGCCTGTCTGCAGACGCTGTCAAACCATCAATCTTTCCTCTCTAACATCCTTTCCTCTTCACATCTAACCCCCAACCCCCCCCTCCCCCAACTCCTCCTCGTCTCTCTACTGTATCTAACTCTGATGTCTGTATCTGATCTCATACTGTTCTTCTTCAATTTGCCCTGGTCTTTAACCATCAGACTTGTTTGTGTGTGTGAGTGTGTTTGTGTGCCATTTTCAGACAAATAAGCATCACGAGCGGAGAGTTCTGTACAATGTTATTGCGTTTAAGGGGGCAGGAAGGCACAGCGGGGACCCCTGGGTGCAGTGTGTGTGTGTGTGTGTGTGTGTGTGTGTGTGTGACAGTGGAAATATTCATCAAGTAACTGCCTATTAAGGACTTGAGATCAGCCGCAGCTTGAGGCCGACTACAGTTGAGTCTGCAGAGAACAGTTCAGTGGAGCAGTGAAGGCCTTTGCCATTAATTCAGTTGTTAGAATAATAATAGGGGTACTTCTCAAGCGTATGTGAACGTTTTACAACATAGTTTCTCCCAGGTTTTGCAAGGCAGCCATCTTGGATTGCACATAATATCGCTCGGTTTCTTTTCCAATTAACAGGGTTGATCAATTTCCTTACATAGACAAGTAGTGACGCTAGGCATTTGTTCAACCTAAAACCTTTCTTCATTCCTTCAGGGGTAATTGTAAGTGATAACAATGATGACTGTGTAATACTGGTACACCATGAAGCCTTGATATTTCCTGAGTTATCATACTTAACCCAAGTGTCATAGCTGCAGCCCTAGTTTAGCATAAATGGTGTTGCGTATTCTCACCAAGTCCTGGTTAGTCTCGACTTGTGGCCATGAGAAGCAAGCCATGCTTATTTTCTTGCTTAGTCACACGCTACCTTCTCCTCTCATTGCCTCCCAGCACCACTGAATAAAACAATGCCTTGGCTCGCCGCCTTTCAGGCTGCCGTGGACACTTTCAATTGGTTCTAGCCTCTGTCTTTAATATATCTGCAGTTACCTTGGAAGCAACGGTGCAGCAACTCCTCCTGTACCTCTTGTGCCTTTTTTTTTCATTGTCCCTGGACACGGAGCCAAGAATACAGGAGAAGAAAGGCTGTAGTTTCCACTACCTGCCGATTAATGGTTTATAGCCCGACTCTGAGAGGAAGTCAGCAGACTTGGTATTGCTACATGGCAGCAAAAAGTGAGGGCTGATGCGTGTAGAGGAACCAGAAGAAAAAAAAACCAAAGTGGTCCTTTGTAGTAAATTAATGAGTTGCATTGCTGTGAATCTGCCTACCCTCATCCCACTCTCTCTCTCCCTCTCTCTCTCTCTCTCTCTCTCTCTTCCACCCCCCCTCCTCGGGGGCTTGGGCAGTGGTAATTTACTGCTGCATATCAGCCATGAATCTCTCTCTATGAACCTCTCTTTCTCTCTCACCTACGGGCACATGTTAATATATCGCTAACAGGCGTCACTCCATTGGATTTCACTTGGCCTTTTTCAAGTACCCATTTTAAATGCTTCTCTCTGGCTATTTATTGCTCCGTCTCAAGCAGAAACACTGCTTGAGCGCTTCATAGCACCCCCAGAACCCTGAAATTCCACTCCAGCTCACTGTTAGCAGTATGTTTTGAAATTGTGCACACAAAAGTGCTTCAAAGGGTGGGGGGAAGAGCGAAGAAACGGTGTCAGCCGAGAAACTTGAGCTCGCAGGAGGCTCGTGCAGCGATCATTTTAAAAACCAGTTCCCTAGCCAAATGGGCGTTTACCTGCAAACCTGATGAAACGGATTTAGCTGGAACAAATGAGGGAGATGGGTAGAAACAGTTGTCACTTTTCCAATTATTCTGTGTTTGGTAATATTGTTTCTTCAGGATTGCTCTAAGGGTACGAGAGACACAATTACCATACACGCAGCAACATCATGTTAATGTGCACTTGTGTTTGAAAACATACTCGGTTAGCTGTAGGGGCAGAATTATAAGGTTCTGGAGCCGCCGATGGAAAAAAAAAACCCGCCCATCTCTTCGCTCTGGCTTACACATACATGCAGACCCTGTGGGTGCACACAAACACCGACTGCTTGGATATCTGCCTCTCGCCTCTTGTTCAGCCTCTCTCGTCACCTTTTGTTGCGGCACTGGGAAATATTTGTTCGACTGATGATGACAAATCACTGTTATTATATTCTTGAAATCTCTCACCCTGCTCTCTTTACAGACAGGTGCCACGGCATTTTGGACTTTGCACTTTGAATTGTCAACATCTGGTGAAGCATATCGAAACTTGGCGGAGGTTTTACCTATCTTGTCTGTGCAGCTCATATCGGCCAAAGAGAGACATCTTAAAAAAAACATTGTTGCTGTTGCTTTAGAAATTTAATTTCTGTGTACAAAAAAAAGACGTAAGATACTGAAGTTATGATTGCTGTGAACCCAACACTGTTTCTGTTTCCTACTCCCAATCACGTACTGTTTTGAGACATGAATAACAGCGGCACATTTTTGCAGCAGATCAGGATGGCAGAGATTGAGCAGGCATCGCTGAAGTCAGAGCAGCTCTCAGACAAATCCTCGTCTCCTGCGCTGCCTGATGACCTCAGCCTGGACGAACACACAGCCTACCAGCTGCTGGCGCGAGAGAGCACGGTGGGTATGAGCAGACTGAAGACCTACACCTCTAAAGATAGATTTAAAAACATCTCATCTCTTTAAAGCCTTGGAACATTTGTGCAACACATGCACAGTGTACTAGTGCCAGTGACTTAAGAGCACTAGGTGTCCCGAGTGTAAGAATACTGCATTTCATTCCTTTTTGAAAAGAAAACCTAACTTTTTTTTAAATGTTTTGATTATTAGTCAGACGTAAATCTTAAAAAGAAAAGTCTCACGAAATAAAGGCACGTTGAAGACCTGAACACAAGCAATATTCTGACAGAGCAGCCTATATTAGAAAAGTACGGAGTTCAAAACAAAAAGTAATTTTTTTTTGGTACATTACAGTGAAGCAGTTGTAGGCAATGAAATTCTTCCCAGGCATCTCTCTGATGTATGAAGCCATCTGGACACAGATTATACCAGTAAAGAAAGTTGGGTCCGAGCTTTGATCAGTGATAATAATGTGCAATTTCCACAGATGTTCTGCTGGCTTTGCCCGGACTTTGGTCCTACACGGCTCGGGTAAAAATCCTAATAAAAGGATGCCTATCCTTCTAATAACCAGAATGTTGTGAATAGCTAAGTCCCAGCACAGCGTTGTGTGTGTGACAGAGACGGGGTGTGAGCATCTGCTTTCATGTCAGCACCAGCATCACTTTGTTGGGGTTTACACCTGCTTGTCATCTTCACACAGACTTTGAAGCCAAAGCAGATCCAGCTTCATGCCAGTATAATCTTTTTCGCAGCTTTAGAGGAAAAAAAAAAAGATGCCGTGACCACCACAAAACCAAGTGTTCAACAAATTCACACTGGTTAACTTCCAGCGAGCCCACTACTTTGTCCTTGACACAGTAAACCAGCACTTTTGCCCTGCTCTCCCACGAGGATAAGCACAAACAATGGCAGAGGCTCACTGATAATTTTTCATATTAATCCCAGAAAGCACAAAACAAATGACTGTGACAAAAAAGGAAAAAAGTCATGGCTTTGCCGTAGACATGAGGCCTCTTGTGGATTACAGATATAAACCTGAGGCTCCAGAGGGCCCTTTATCTCTTTCACTCTGTGTATCAGTTGTAACTATCTGGTCTTTGAAGAACCCACTGTCTCTATCCACCACAGACCTCCTCATGAATAAAACTACATTCTCCCCGGTTGCTATCCTTGGGTGGCTCTCATGCCTCCCTCCCTCGCACCCACTCTTCCCCTTTCCAACTTGATCTTTCATGCTTCTCCTTTCTCAGCGTTACCCCTCTGGTAATTGCGCACCTTCTCTGCACCTCGTTCTACCCCCATCCCTTATCATCCGTCCCTCCTAGATATCCTCCTCTGTAATAGGGGTAATGCTCCTTGGTTCTTGATAGCCAGATAAGCCTGCAACCCGCCAAGCATGGATGTGAACCACTGCTCATTAGAGGAGGGAGAAAGAGGGGAAAGATGGAAGGTGAGAAAGGATCCAAGGTTAGGGCTTTTATTTGTCGAGCATTGTTTGTCTGTATGGGTGTGGGAGGCTGCCTGGTCGAATGGAGGCTGTTCAGGGGCCGGGACTGAATGACTCAGTGGTGCAAAACATTAATGGAAGCACAGAAGTGTACCCACACACCCACACGTACACACACATAACTCTGCAGTCCCTGGTGGTAATTAAAAACTCGCAAGTTAAAGGCTTACAAAGCTGAACTCCCGCCTTAATCTGCCCCCTGCTTCCAGAAGCTACAGCCATCACACGCTCTACAACCAAACATTTATTGCTATAATATATAACATTAACATGACAATAACAGTTTCTTCTGGCTCATAATCAGTTCTCAGCCCTCCACCAGCACTTAAATGAAAAGCCCGAGGGACGATGTGAATCAGAGGCCATGTTTGATATCTGCAGGATGCCAGAGGGGCTGCTTTTTTTTTTTCTTTTTTTCCTACTCATTTTCTATCTGGCTGGGTCCAGGAATTGTCACTCTACATTCATACATAATATAATGTTAATCCTAAACTTACATTGTCCCTTAGCAAAAGAAATACAAGGTTAAGGCTAAGCTATGTTAATGTTTCTAAGCCTTTCAGCACACAAGTCCCAGCAATTTGAAGCACATCATTTATCCTTTTTTTTTTTTCTTTTCTTTTACACAACATTTTTAATTTATCTTCTGTTTTTAAAATGAAGTTTGGGACGAATCCACACACCTACCGGATAATTCAACTGCAGCGATTTTATGAGAAAAGACTTGCTGCTCAACGTCAGATTGTCTGCTCTCTTCCAGGGAAGGTGCAGCAGTGACTCCCGCAGCTCCGAGGAGGCTGGAGATGGAGGGAGTCACGCGGGAGGCTACCAGACTCAGACCGTGGTGCAGAGCCAGCCCTGCCGAGCCCTCAGCGCTGGCATCGAGATAGAGACCGCACTACAGGAGATGGAGATGCAAACACATATGTGCTCACCTCACTGTAGCCCTGGTGAGTATTTTGAACATTAGCAAATTAAGTATACCAGCAGGCTGGTTGTCAAAGGGTTTTTAACATGAAAATCAAAGCAAACATATTTAAATTCAACTTACAAACAAGCACTTATATGAGAGAATATACAGTTCCCACAAGTGCAGCTCTCAACAATGAGAAAGAGAGCTTACGAGGAGCACTTGAACCTCTGCAGTAAATTACGCAGCTGATTTGCATCACATCTGCGTAGATGTGCACCTGGAGCGACGTATCAGAATACAGTTTCTCAACTGCTGTTGATTAATCTTGGCGATCTAAATCCTATAAACAGTTTATACTGTAGTGTAGACAGAAACATCAACACATATCTGTGAACCAGCTGATACTTGTTCACGCTGTCCTGCACAGCAACAGCGGGCCCAACCAGAAGAACGCATTTCAAAGCGCCTGGGTCAGTGGTTCAGTTTCAGTTTAATATATGGAAAGTATGTATATAGATGTAAGTCTCCAATATAGCTGGATCTATACTATTCTATGATCTATTATTCAGTTGCAAAAAAGTCTCCTCGTGCAAGAAAAAGTGGAAACGCTACGTAAAGCAATGTAGAAATGTATTCCCTCCCCAAGGTGGCGTTTCCAGCAGCAGCAACAAGGGAAGAAACAAAGATGGAGAAGGTGGAGCCAGTGGAATTTCTCCTCTCTTCCATCTGCCTGCAGAGTTCTTCCACCCAGCAGGAGCAGCCATCCCAGCACCTCCCCGCAGTCGGAGCCTACGGTTGTCGAGGGGCCTCCGGCTGACCTCCCCAGCCTCCTGGGCGTCGCTGCGCTCCCCAGGAGCCCATAGCAAGATGCTGTGTACGCAGGTAGGGGGAGCGGAGGAGAGGGGCACTACACCATCAAATGGTTTAAATGATGCTAAAAGTGGAGAAAGATAGTTGTTATGGGGCTCTGTAGAGGATTGAGCAAGTCAGATTGATATCAGCAGTTAAACCAACAAGATTTGTTTGTTTCATCGACTTTGTAATTTGTCAAAGACAGAGACAAGACAGTGTAATGAATGTCTGAAGGACTTTAAACATGTATTAGAATGAAAATGTCTTTGTTTCCCTGGCACAAAGGGGGCATTTAACAACAACAAACACAAAATAAATTACAAGAAAATGACACTTCGACCATAAGCCATATCTCAAACATCAATATCAGTATCAGCCCAGAATGTTCCAATCCGTGCATCCCTAGATTGAATTGTTATTGTGAAAGCTGGTTTCTGGTTTTCTGATCAGAATAACAGATATTACGTTACTTTACATTCTTAATGGAACAAAGAGTTGGATTCATGTGCTCTACTTTCTTTCTCCGCTCTGCTTTCTCCCTTCTCTCTGTCTTCAGTACCCGTCCCACAGTGACTCCTCCCTGGCTACAGGCAGCTCTGAGGGCAGCCTCCAGACTACCCTGGAGGAAGGACTGAGCTTCAGCATCTCTCCACCACAGAACCTGGAGTTGCCTTTGCCGACAGCTCCGTTACCCCTCGTGTGTCCGCTCCAGCTGCCCGAAGACGGCACGGCGATTTCCTCCCCGGTCCAGACCCTGAGACCAAGGCCGACGCCCTCATCAACCCTCACCCTCCAGGCCACCAGGGGCCACCAGCGGAGCCAGAGCAGCGGTCGAGGTAGCACCAGCCCGGGCTACACCCGCGATGACTCAATCGACCCCTCAGACGAGGACCTGGGCATAGGCATTGGGTCATCAATTGGCGGTTGTGGCTCCAGCCAAGCGGGCAACAGTGAACACTTGTCAGAGACACTGAGCAGCTTGTCGCTGACATCACTGCTGTCACCCAGCTCCCTGGTGTACCCGGGAGGAGCAGTGAAGAAGTGTAACAGCACAGGGAGCCTGGAACAAGGGGGGATGCTGCTGTCGTCCCGGGGCAGGGAGAGCCGCAGGGAGATTCTAGGCATGGAACTTATGGACCCCCAAGGCTTCTTGGCCAATCCCTGGGCAGGGGTATTAGTTGACACAAGAAGAGGAGATGGAAGAGGGGACCTAGGAGATGGCGAGCAAGGGTTTAAAGGGAAGAGCTCGAGCCAGACAACAGTAGGGCCTTGTCGGAAAAACAGATGAAATCCGCTCTTTACTCTTTCTTTGTCTCTCCATTCCTTGGATCTAAACCCATTGCTGTCCCTCTCACTCTCTCTGCTCGCATCAGTGAGAGAGAGGCTTGATGACACATGATGTCCTGTATCTCAAAACCAAACCCTCATCTTCCCCCTCAACCCCTTTCTATACATTTGTGACGAGCCCATGTCCTATTTTGTGCTACCTAGGGGAGTGGTCTTGGTTGTAGCCTGCTAGTTAGGCAGTGGCCTGCGGAGTTAAGGACCAAGGGCTGAAGACAGGTCCTTGTAACCTCTTAGGGGCCGTGCCTGTTGAGGAGGCCATGGAACGGTTCTGCTCTCTCTGGACGGCCCGAAGGTGCATCCATATCAGGGAGCGAATTGGAGCAGAGACAAAAGAGCTGAAACTCAAAGAAAGAGTCTGGCTGTCGCTTGACTGTAGTTCCTTTTCTGTGCGTCGGCTCGGTTTCACAGAGGATGACAATGCAAAAATAGAAGTTCCCAAACTGAAACAGCTATTCATGCCAACAGAGACAGTTTTGATTAGTGTTAGTGTCTCGGAGGCAGTTGCGGCAAGTAGGAGGGAGGAGGCTCGGAGACGGTGGAATATATCAAGGCGTAAGAAAGGCTGGGAAAGGAGAAGACAGGTCATTTGTTTGGCTGGGCGAGCAGAAAGCGGATCTAATGTCCATCTGCTCTGGCAGACGGAAACAACAGGTCCTACTCGCCGTGGCACAGGACCTTCTGCTGAGTTCGGAGCAAAGCGCAAGGTGGAGGAGAGTTCAAGAGGGTGCGCCCGGCGTGTTTGTGTTTGTGAGAGCACTGATCTCCAAGGCATGAATTAAATTATTCTCATCACTTCACCATATCTCTGTATTTTTTTAAACGGGAGATAGGTATCGACTGATCAAATCTTCGTGCCTCCGTCAGCTCGGCCTTGAGTGGCAGCGGAAAATGAAAAGAAATTGACAGGTTGTGGAGGTATAGCCGTGCATGGAGTGATTCGTGAAATTGTTTTTTTTTTTTTTCTTTCTATCTCCAGCATCTCGCACTCGCTCAAAGATGAAGGAATGAGTATGACTAGGAGCTTGGTTGGATGGAGCTTTACAAACCCCATCAGCAGGAACACTAACGCGTGCCTGGGGCAGCCTTGTGTGCGCCAAAAAAAAAAAAAAAAAAAGATTCACAGCTACTTAACAAAGTGAGACTCGAAGCACACTCCTTTTGACACCACTTCCTCCCACCATGCTTAAGGATTAGAGGTGAACGGACAAACCCGCAGGTGTTTGCGAGGGACCTTGACTGCATGATGGAATTGCATTTAACCGAGATTTTTATCTATATACAGAAAAGTGTATCAAGATGTCAATGTTGGGTGATAACGATGTGATTTCTATTCCACTATTTTTGTAGAAGAGAGAATAGGCACGTGCAAGTGTTGCCGTTTCTTTGTCCCCATTTAATTTAACCCATACGATCTCTTTGACTTGTTGTCTGGGACTTTTTGTCTGCCAGTGGCTTCCAGTTTTATAACATTTTTTAAGGTGTGCACAGTGTATAAAACAACGAAGCAAAAAATTTCAAACAAACTTTGTGCGCTGAAGTGATTGTTCCCTCCAGCACATTTCTCTTTGGGAACACTGGGTTCCTGGTGGATTCTTTTTTTTTTTTTTTCAAACGTTGGAGTCCCAGAGGGACAACCAGAGATGGGAACAGCCATATTCACTCAGCACATGAGGATCGTTCTAGCTCACAGACATTCCTGGCTGCACACAGGGAACTTTGTTTGCTTTTAGCCTCCTATGCTAAAAAAAAGAAAAAAAAAGAAAAACATGAATAGCGCAAAACCATCTCTATGAAAGCTTTAATTTGAAAGTTACACCACAACATATCGATTACGGACACATCAGTGTTCCTTAAGCATGGTTCTGGGATTGCAATACAGTATGCTTATTCTTGAAATGACACCCTGATGCACTCATCTTCTCTTCCCCATCTCCTCACACATACAGTATGTTGTAGCAACCCTTCCACACACACACACACACACATCATCGTTTGATATCAAAAGCGGGACACTGTAACAACGAACAAACAAAACTTTTGCATCTTTCAATGCAAGCTTGTTTTGGCTCCTGCCACTTGATTAATTGCTCCATCTGAAAAGCAGATGCTCATCTCAAAGCCTGATTTCTGGAGGTAGACTGTTGTATATCCCTAGTGTTTTGATCATTGCCTTGCTTTTTTCATTTCTCGAAAAAGAATGAGGTGATGTGAGAAAAATCCGAGGGTTTGACCTTTTTTATCATGCAAAATCACTTTGATGACTATGTTTTATCACACGGTGTTGGGTATTAATGAGTGACAGTAAAAAGGCAGTTCGTGCGAGTGTGTGTGCTTGTGCGTGTGCGTCCACGACTTCAGGTGAAGTGATTGCCTTTCCCTGAAGTGTCCTGTTTGTCGGCGAGGACACCCCGAGATTAAAAGGTCGAAGAGAGAAAACGCGGAGCAACCAAGGGCTGTTTTAGCTTCAAAGATACGTCCTCCTATCTTTCTGAGACAAATCCTTGTGTCAATGAACATGGCATCAAAGGTTAAAGCCTGACTACGCAGCAATAAATGTTCTATGTGTATGCCCTGAGTAAATGATGTCAATGTGATTTTTATCTCCTCAGAATACAACAGTATTCATTACTGTCTGTTTTTTTTTTTCTTTTTTTTGCTTCTACTTGTCTGAAAAATACAACCAATCAGAAAGCACCTCTGCCCTCTCAGAGACCAATCAGCAGAGAGACGGGCCGCAATTGGACAACATGAACAAATGAGGTTATTGAACTCAGGTCGGGGGGTAAAAACCACTAGTAAAATTCTCAAGATAGCTGTAAAGGTGTGATCAGACTGAACCCGGCGCAAATCCTCACCTCACTTTACTCGCACAAATTTTGACTGCTGGAGTGTTTATTCCCACAAAAACAGCCAAATGCACCGACGCTCCCGACGCTAGCTCTAACTACCTAATGATGCACCAACTGTGCGTGAGCAGAGTGTGCCTTTGTACAGTACGTGTGTGCTGCGGCTCAGACTCAGCCTGGTCTCTCACCAGGATCTTAATTTGTTTCCGTTATTTTCCTCCAGACTCTCTTTTCACTTTTCTTCCTCGTCTCTGTTTGAACATGAAGTGCAGTTTCATAGCTCGGGAGAAGCACACACACATATTTTTAATTTATTTAATTAATTTTTTTTGCTCACACCTTTTCGACACACACTTCTGCTTCGACTCACGCTGCCTTGAACGAAAACGTGCGTCCACCTCTGCATTGAATTTGTATGCAATCACGCCGCCTCTTGGGATTTGCTTTGCGTTCAGTCTGAGCACACCTTAAGAGTGTACAATTCACGTTTGTACATATCTTTGTATTTTTGATCTGCATGTGTGCATTGCTGCCAGTTGACCATGATTATATCATTAGTATGCATTTCATAAAATTGTACAAAGTTAAAAGGGAATGCCCCGGTGTTTTTTGACTGCTGCTATGGAATCACTCACAATTGAACCAGTTGGAGCCACAAAAAAAAAAAAAAAAAAAAAACTTTTCTTCCAACACATCTTTTACGTGACAGGGGGTGAGTAAAATCTGCTTCATCTTTATACCTTTTGTGTACATCTCAGTTAATTAAATATGACGCCAGGTGAACAGGTCGAGTCAGGCGAAGAAGAGTAAAAGCAGCGAAGAGAAAGCCAGTGACAGGACGGGGACGCAAAAGCAGGAAGTGTACAGAGTTGTCTTGGACAGCTGGACGGAGTAAAGGGAACAAACAGTGTGAGAGGCGGAGGTAGCGCGATGCTGCAGGAGCGGGAGACTTCTCCAGACAGCTTGTCATCGGCAGCCTTGCCCGGCAGAGCCGCCGGTGCGAGAGAGCACATTAGGCATGCACGCTGAACTCCGAGGTGTTGTTTACCTCACACCCCCAACCAGACAGCCCTCCACCTCATCTAACCTCTCAAAACCAGCTCTCCCTGCGGGCCCCTGTCCTTCAAATGTCACCGCAGGAGGGTGGAGGTGTGTGTGTGTGTGTGTGGTAAAGGGACCAAGTGTGTCTCCGAGACCGTGACGCGCGTACAAAACAAGTGTGTGTCGTCGCTTCAGTTCTCTGCAAGGTCTTTAAAAAAAGAAGTCATCTGAAATTTTGGGGCATTGACTCGGAGTTTCCTCCCATCGCCCCAAAGAGAGCAACCGACCTCTTGTGACATCAACTCAAAAGGTGAGTAGCCAGTGAGCTTCTCGGGGGACCGATGTTTTGATGTGATTGATTTCCCCTCCGCGGCAAAACACACAAAGTGCCCCGAGGCATCACGGCACCTTGGGCACAAGAGAGATTTTTGCACTTCCCCTGGACGCCTGCTGGTTTTTTGTCTCTATAACCACAGTGCTTCTGTACAGCGTGACAGGTTGTAGTTTCACAGCTGCAAGGGGAAGTTAAAGGCTGTTAAAGCGCGCTCACATTTTTTTTTTTTTTTTTACAAATGGGGAACTTTGAGACAAACACGTCAGTCAAGGGGATTTCACTGGCACCAGAAAAGGAGAGACAACAAGACCGGGGATCAGATGATTAATCATTAAGTAATGTATTTGTTTTCCTCTGCAGTTGCAAAACATCACCAGCAGAAACACAGTGGAGCCCGGCCTAATGTATACTGTCTATGAATCCTCCCCCAGAGTCTCCTCCACGACATGATGTCATTACAAATGAACGACATGTCTGTAACCCGATGTTCCTAAATCGGTGCCACCGTTTGGGAGGCAAGGGTGAACTGAGTTAAAGTGGGTGAAAGCAGCTCTCTTTGCAAAGAAGGGGGATGAGCCTAATTTCTAGGTCAAAAGGTAGTCGGAAAATCCAGAGAAATCCCGCGCCGTCAAAGGAATCCCTACCACGAATGTTTTGTCAGGAACGAGTCTGATAAACAAGGTCCAAAACAGATGTCTCATTAACGTGTTGTGCACAAAAGGGAGGGAACTGGTAAAACTTCTGACAACATCCTACTTGTTTTCCTAGACGAGGTTGCTTTTTTTTTGCCTTTTTCATTTGTTTTTTTAGCCTTTTTTTTCCTGGGAGGCTTTTTCTTTATTATTATTTTTAAAGCGGGTATATTAGGAGTTTGTTTTTAGTGCTATGTCACCTAATGAGTCGCTTAAGCCGGCAGAGCGTCTTTGATGTGTGTCGAGGTGACCCGATTTGCCGCTTTAAGCGGGGGAGCGTGGACCATGAAAGAGGGAAAAGCAGGCAGGAATTCTTTGGATGTAGCACGCTCGGAGAGGACAAACTGAAGGGGCTATAAATTCTACCCAGACGGTTTTTGTTCTACTTTTTAAGGGTTGAAAAGTGGAGATGAATCAGTGGTGTTCTAGTTTCTAATGCTGTTTTATGGGATTATAATTGAAAGAATAAGCATGTGAACATTTTTGCCCCGGAGCAACAGTTGTCCCTCACTCCGTCTCTTCCTTTTCCTGTATTTAATCAGTCTGCCGAACCCTTTTTTTTTTTCTTCTTTTTTCTACCCACACCTGAGTCTCTCCTGGCAGACGCGCATACATCAAGGCGGTGTATGGAAACCAGCTCCTGTCAGTCGTCAAGGCTAACCGCCCGAGGAGTTGTCCAGAGCCATCAATTGCATCACGGGCTCCGGGGAGGGAGCCGGATAAAGGCAGGTCGTGAAAGGTGGCACAACAAACGGGATGAATGGGACGCCGCTGGAATTAGCTGACTGTATACGATCAGAGGAAACAGCTGTCAGTCTCCGGATGATATTTAAACTCTCTGAAATCTAAACTACTATGGATTTTCTTCTCTTGGTGGTTAAGGTGTTTTAGCCTGTCTCTGTTAAAGATGATCAACACAGCCAGAATCAGAAATAAATAAAGGGATAAACAAATGACTGAATAAATAAATCAATACGCCATTAAATGTACCAAAAAATGTCATTAATTTATCAAATGTGACATTAACTGACATGCTCTGAATGAAATAGTTTTTACGTTTTCCACAGTGAGTCCAGCAGTATTATACAACTCCAGTGGACTTCTTTGCATAAAATGTGGTGCCTGCATTACCCACAATGCCACTCAGCCACTAAGCGACATCATCGGAGGCAATTTATCAGATAACAAGCAGCTTCTTCTGAAACCACCCTAGTGCTCCCCAGGTAGTGTAAACACACTACCATGTGTAAAATTGGTGGAGTTACCCTTTAAGTTTTGTGGAAATACATAGGGGAGGGGAGGCGCAAACAGGGAAATTATACAAAAATAACAATGGAAAATAAAACGGCTAATAATTAAATGAATAAAGGAATTACTAACTAAAGAAAAAACATATCGATTTAAGTCAAATTAATTCTTCGATTTAATCCCATTCTTCTTAACACAACACTTTTAAGACATGTTGACGTTTATTGATTGATTTAGTTTTTGTCAGTTTCAGTCCTCCATATTTTGACCCACTTCCTTCCCTTTATCACACACACACACACACACACACACCCATAAGACATACTGACACTGGTCTCTCTCTCTGATCACCGCCTGAACGTCACTTTGTTTGACTTTCACGGGACGCGCTGAGCAGGCGCAGCATCCACACGTCTGCCCGTGTGAATTGGAATCCCACGTAATCTGCATGCGAGTGCTCGTGGACGCATGCAGAGACGTTCATGTAGACGTGCACACACCAACCGGAGAGATCCGTTCCCTTGTAGCGCCCGAAGTGAATCTGTCTGAGGATCAGTGCTAATGGCTGAAGCTCATCCCCTCACAAACTGCTTTTCACCCCTCTCTCTCTCTCCTCCTCCTTCACCTCCTCCTCCTCCCCTGTTTCTTCCGCTTTACCTCTGCAACATAAAGCCATTAGAGGAATAAAGACGGGCTGTGACAGCTGAAACCGTGAGATTGGGGATGCAATGCTGACACAGCTGGTTTCGGCTCTGCCGCGCTTTCATCGCAGCGGATGATTGACTGGTTTTCTCAACACCTGGCCCGCTGTCTTGTAAGATAATAGTGAAAAATAATACAGTAACAGCGCCGAGCGACTGGTTTGTGCTTTGAAAGATTTATTCAGAGGGAGCTGCGGCGGTGCTGTCATGCCGGGTTGTGTTTTTCTCTTTGTTTTTTCTGGGTTTTTTTCCCTACACATATTTGAAATCCCAGTTGAGGCTGTCGTATCTCTGCCTCGGGTGACTCTGGAACGCTGCAACACGGAAAACAATTTTGAAGGTTGGCACGGTTTCAGAGGAATCCGCTTATTACATTTCCCGCTGAGTGGTAATAATGATGAGAGTGTCAACGACAAACAAATGTTGCTGACCTCTGTTTCATATGCTAAACCCTAACCCTGACAAAAAGGCCTTACACGGGACCTTTAAAATGCAGAGCGACGGTAGACTGTGGCATTGTCCTTAATGATGCATATATGAGCAGACGGTTGCATTGTTAAGATAAGACGCAGTGTTTTGCCTGGATTTATTCCCTCCATCCACTGTTTGACTGACATCCCTTTGAAATGTGTGTAGGAGAGAAAGTCAGAAAGCATCTCACCAGCACTACTGAACCCAGCCGCAGCATGCAGAGCGAGAACGCAGCACCTCCACGTATTCACTGCAATTGTTTACAAAGCAGAAATGGAAGTATTAGGAGTACAAACAAAAAAAAAGGAAAAGCAAACCATGCCCTCTGAAGACAAGTTACATAAGGTTACCAGATACCGTCTTATGCAACTTCGCTGAATTTGTAATAAAGTTTGCTCCGCCGGTGGAAACGATGGTGTGCAAAACAAACTTTATCATCTTGTCCTCCAAAGCGAGGAGCATCCGGAGCAACAAAGGCAGCCAGTTAGCTTTTTGTTCATGCAATTTATTTATTTGATATTCAGTCGGACCTTTAATTACGCTAACCTTGTATTTTCCGATGCACTTCAAAGCAAACGCGGAAGTTAATTTGAAATCGCGTGGCGCACGAACAGGGAGCTCTCTCCGGTTTTTAGCTTTGTCGACTTTCTGCTTATCTCAGCGTTTTTAAACGGTGCTGTAAATGTGCAAAATCTAAAAGTACTCTCATTGAAGCCGGCTCGATCAATTTGCTTCTACCGAGTCTCCAGCTGAAGGGATGCTAAAGAGCTGAGACACTCGGAGAGAGTCAAAGGTGCTGAGTGAATTTAAAGGTAAAGTGTTTAGGCTCGATGCCTGTTGACTATTAAAACGGCGTGTTTCTCGGGGCCGGGTCTCGGTGTTAAGAGCTTTTGGCTGTAGCCTCTCATGGTGAGATGGGGGGGTGGGGGGAGTAAGAGACGGGGCATCGGCTCAAACTCGGAACACGCTAAAAATTCACATTATGCGCGACACAAGGTTGTGGAGAGGGGGTAAACTAGGAGGACGCTCATGAATTTCAAAGCCCTTAAATTTGCCTGAATATATCTCCATGTGTCTGAAGTGTAATCAGACTCAGAGCTGCGAATCAAATACGTGAACTCACTCGTGCTCTCGCCCTCAGATCCTCGCAGGACTGCTGAGCATGGAACAAAGTAACGGCAATCTATAAAACTATCACTGAATATTCACCTTGATCTCGATCCTGGATTCAGATTTCCACTTTAAAAGATGAGCAAATTATGAAATGATTACACTAATCCTCTTATTCTTTTGTGCGTTCAAAGCTGAGGGAAACTTTTATCTACATCATGTTATTCTGCCTTGGAATAAAGAACCACTCTATGGCCATTGTTGTAGATGAACATATTATTACAGTTTGACACTAGAAAGTTGACTCAACAGATTGAATGCGTGGTGTTAGCTTGCCAGCCCCCTTCAACGAGCTGAATAATACCACTATAGCACAAAACACGCCACGTTTAGCGGAGTCGCTTGCGTTAAACAGCTGATTCCGCTGTGCTGGAAAGTGAATTGAAACCGTGGTTGACTTCTGCTGTCACACTGGACACGAACAGCGACCTTTTGAATTAAGTTCTGCGCTTGTTGAACCCAACCATCCAACCCCGGACCACCTAACTATACAGACTTGTCACTCTTTATACTACTTGTCCTCACGTCCTCCTTTGCAGCTGTAACAATTACTACAGCAACATAATAAACAGCGAATAATAAGCTGCTTTCCATTACGACCTACGTGATCGTCTTCTACCGAGGACGGGCTCCAGTATGGTTTGCTTTAGGCAGCAAAGCTGCGAGTTACATCGTGCACCTAATGGACGTAAGTTGGAAAAAGTCACTGTTGACATTTGGTCCTCTGTCCAATGGTCGCCCGACGCGTCCAACCCCAACAATCACCCAGCTCGGACTTTCTTGCTTTACAAACTACGTCACATGGTCGTTTATTGACAGTCGTGGCGTATCACCTGCACCCAAAATTGCGTCAAAGTCATGTTATAGGCAGACTGAGGCAACACAGACTGAACTGAGACACCCCGAGGTCTTAGCGACTGAACAGTCTGTACCTTGCAGTGCCCCTTTAGACATATCCAATAGATGATTCAGTAGTTTTCCACCGCGCAGTGAGAGTTTTAAAAAAAACAAAACAAAGAAAGAGCAGACGGCGGAGAGGCAGAAACATAAAAACTTAATCCCGCACGCTACACTGATTACTAATCTAACGTCACTTTGCCCTCAGTAGTTTCAAATCAGGCCTATTTGTTTTGGCTGCAGCGCAGCTCACGAGATAATGGATTACGATGTTCTACCTGAGCACGAATGTGATGGTGAAACTCTAGTTCCAAGACGGAGTCAACTCTCACCGCTGATTTCACCGTCTTCACTGGTGTGGCCACTCAAGGATTCATACTGAAACAAATGACGGCTGAGAGGTGAGACTCTGGTCCTCGCGACATACTGCAGTGATATTTCAGAGGGGCTGTTTCAGGCTAGTTTCTCCGCGTGTGTTTTTCAGCGTGCATCGGTGCGTCTGGGGCCAGTACGTGCTTCTTTAAGGGTGTGTATACAGCCCACTTACGCGTTTCCCCCGTGAAGTCCATTAAAACAGCCGCCTCCCTTCCCCGATGGTTCACGCGAGGAGAGGTCCTGCGAGTCTTTGTCTCCCATCTACACCATCTCATATTTATCACTGCAATTAGGCGCTCTGCTGAGCGTGTGGGCCCACGCTGGGCGAGCGCTTCTCCTCCACCGGAGAGCCTGTCGGCCCTGTTTACCTCAGAGCCTGCTGTGTGAGTGCACGTGTGGTTAAGAGAGTGAAAAAGGAGAAAGTGAGAGAGAGAGAGACTCGAGCATCTTCTCTGGCAAATGGAGTTTTGAACACCCCCGTTGATTGTCAAGTGCTCCTGCGCCTTTTGTTGCCCAACAGGGCTTCCTTTCCACCAAATGTTGCCTTTTGTCCACGCCGTGTCTTGTGCCGGCGCTCATGCGCGGCGAAGATATCGCTGACAGACAGACCGAGCTCGGAGAGAACAAGGAGGAAGAGCGAGACGGCGAGGACAAAAGAGTGCAAAGGACGGGGCGGAAAAAGATGAATGAGGTTGCGAACCAAACGGAGAGAGAGAGCGCAGGAAGACAAAGGTGCCAGAAACATTTAAGGAGAGCAGAGTGTGTCGCATCGCCGCGCCACAAACTCTACTACAAGAGGCGGATGAAGCAAACGTCCATATTTAGCTTTTTCGAGCATATGTTGTACATCCACGGGAGCCCGGGAAGTGGAGCGGCAGCCAACGCCTCATGCACAGGATGTATCCATATTGAAACTACACGCGGCCTGACAAAGACGGGGCGAGAGTTAAAGGTATAGAGGGCGACAGGAGGGGAGAGAGGCTGTGAGAGGATTCAGAAAAGGAAGGAATGAGAGAGTGAAGGTTCGCAGGGAACAAAATCACGGACGTCCCTACTTGATGTGGGCATCTTGGTTATTGTTTTGCGAACCTGTCCTTTAATATCCAACTGGTTCCGAAGCTTCCCAGGAGCACCTAATTGCCCAGTTAAAGTTCAAACGTGTGTCTAATCTTTCTGCGGCAGTTCCACTAAATGATTCATACTCACTTGAGTGCGTTACACTCTTGAAGCCGCCCATCCCGCCCGAGTCTGCTCTCCTCTGTTTGCCTCTTTTGTTTTCACCTGCGTTAACTGATTCAGTCGGGCTGATAGCGCGATGATGAACTGTGCTTCCTCTTGATAAGGCCTCCATCACGCTGGAGAGCAACACTTTC
Organism: Diplodus sargus; assembly: GCA_903131615.1. NCBI lineage: Eukaryota > Metazoa > Chordata > Actinopteri > Spariformes > Sparidae > Diplodus > Diplodus sargus. Next base: position 465,497 of record CAEMYA010000446.1, read on the forward strand.
AGATAAAGAGCGCGTATCTGGGCGAGCAGTTTGCATGCGTGCGTGCGGCGGGAGGGAGCGAACGTCCACTGATGGGACGCGGTCTCGAAAGTTCTCGGGAGTTAATCCACTCCGGTCCAAAAGGTCGACGTCGAACTCAAATCAAATATCCGCAGCGTGACACGTGCGCGCGCGCGCAGGCTGCCGTGTTGTTTGGCAGCGCGAGCGGAGAGGGGGTAATTGCATTCAAATGAGTGGCTGCGTTACACTTTTGATGTCGGCCGCTTTGATGCTCGGTGAGGGCGCGCACTAATGGGCAGGGAGAGGAAGAGGGGGGGGGAAAGGGCCGATGGAGGGATGCTTCAAGGTGACGCATTTATTAAATGATCGGAACAGAAGAAGGAAGATCAGTGATGGAGATTTTAACACGAGCCCCAGGGGGTTTTTCTCTCCTCTCTGCTTTTTTTTTCATCTGCGTTAATGGTCACATTGTTAGGCCGTCTTTCTTGTTCAATTAGGCGTTATTTATAGCACATCCGAGTGTGTACGTGTCTGAGCTCGAGGAATAAATTCATCAGATTAGTGTGAAGTGGTTAGAGGATAGCTAATAACACTGCAGCGTACATGTTGATTGAAAAAAAACAACAAAAAAAACACCTTACCTCACTGTCACGTCCGCGTTTCAGGTTCCGCACGGTTCGCCAAACGGGCATCGGCGTGATCGTCAAAGGACAGGAGGCTATATTTGGTGTGCCGGATGAGAATAGATCAATACGAAGCCGGCATACGGAGACAGAGATAAAAAGGGACGAGGGCCCACTGTGAATTCATCTCAACCCGTGCGTTGATTCGCTTTCCTTGTTTTGATGTGAAGGAGGACAAATAAAATGAATTTAGTGGATTCTTGTACAATATTTACACCAGCATTAGTGCATGTAGACAGGTGACGGTAGAAAAGCAGCTACAGGCCTGCAATGAAGTTTCATTGGTTACTCTTTAAAGCAACGTTATGGAACTTTTTCCGAACCTTAAAATAACAGCTTCAAAATCATGTTCTTTGGAGGTACTTCAAAAGTGGCCGGACCAGCTGTTTGAGGTGAACCTTCTTTTTTTAAATTTGCGTTAAAAAAAAGCTGTGCCAGAAAACAATCCCCCCCCCAAATCATCCATCAAGTGCGTGAGAGAATCTCTGTGTAGAAGCTGCTCGAGGTTTTAGAAAGTATGAGCTCGAGAGGCTAATCCTGAAACAGTGTCGTTGCAGATGACCATCAGGTCATTGTGATCAATGTGAGGTCAAAGCAGCGATTCATCGAGAGGACGAGTCTCACCGAGCGTAACGGCGTCAGCGGTGTCATCTGATGCACAATTACATGAGTCAAGAGCGAAAATGGTGTTAAAAAAACTGCACGACTGTGAGTGTCAGTCAGGATCTCTCGTCGTTACCGCGGCGAGAAGCTATTAAAGGGAATTACAGGATGAGCTTTGCTGAACTGAGAAAAGGCTGCAGGTAATTTCTCCCCCACCAAACTGCTCATTTGTTGCCGGTGTTGATGGACGCACCATATAATTAAGCAAATATGACTCCTGGTAGGAAAAAAATAAATAAGACAGTCGCATAATTAGAGAACAAAGCCGTTCATGTCAAGTCATAACAATCCATACAATATCGAGTTTCCCCTTCCAAATGAACTCACTGTTATTTATCCGTCGCACTCCGGGTGGAGGGTTGTTCCTGGACAGGTATTACAGTGGAACGGTTCGACACAGTGACACAGTAGGCTCATTTCCTCGGTTCATCTGTTTTTACAGGAGCGCGACCCGTGCGTAGTGTTGTCCTCGTGTGCGTTTCCTCTCTGTTCTGTGGCAGATGTTCTCTCTCCTGCACATATGGCACACAGTCAGCTAAAAGAAAAGGGCCAGAGTAGCTGTCCGCTCGCTGTTGGCCGCTCTGCATGCTCAGGAGATAATGTTGGAAATGACAAGTGGTTTTGGTGTGTGTGTGTGTGTGTGCGTGTGTGTGTGTGTGTGCGTGTGCATGTGTGTGTGTGTGTGTGTGCATCGGGCCCGGGGCCATCGTGCTAATAAAGTGCCACTGCCCCGGCAACGCTTTGCATCCATATGTTGTTTCAAGTTTTGAACCTCATGTAAACACTAATAAGTAAGCGGTACTAGCGTGCGGTTAATCAGCTGAGAGTGTGTGTCTGCACATGCGCACCTATATATATTTTTTTGTATTCACCTGTAAACCTTCCAGCAATCTGGAAGAATCCAAATTCAATTCTAAACTGGAAAGTGTGACCTCATCCGTGCACACGCAGCAGAGAACATATTGAATTAGTCCGTTTTTTCGCTGCTGGCTTCAATTCTGGGATGGACCTAGTGAGAATCAATTGACCCTCAAAGACGTGTCAGACCAGTCAACACCCCCCGAGTGTTTTAGTCCCATCGAGTGAACAATGGCTTTATGTCAGAGTGATATTACAGATATTGGCATTAAAGATTCTGTTCTGGTGCCACCAAACGCCAAAGGGTCCACCAAAAAGGAGTCGTTATCTAACTCCGCCTCATGCCACAAAATATTCCGGGAGCTTCAGAGCAAAATGTTAAAAACCAAGTACATAAAATGGTTCCACACAGCTGTTCTGGTGTAATTCAGCTCTCTGAATGCACACAGAACACCAAATTGATTTGAGGGTTGTTCACACTTGACCTGTGGTCTTGCTCATGCACCCACTTCAGATGGGTGGCGCGCTAACATTTTTAGCTCCAGCAGCTACAATAAAGAGATTTTGGCTTTAAAATGTTGTATTTTCAAATCATTATGGGATCACGAGGCTTCCGGAGACTTGGATTATGAGAGGGAGATGAGTAGATAATGACAGAATTTTCATTTTTGGACGAACTTAACTCCAACTCTGGACAGTGTTGGGTACTGAACATCCAGCGTGAGTTACATATCAAAGTACTTAACCCCAATATAAGCAGAATGTTCTCTGGATGCAAAACTGTGTGTATGAGTGTGCATGTACTGTACATGTGTGTGCTTGTGTGAAGACCTGTCGAGTGGACCTGCTCCCCGTTTTGAGGTGAGAGTCAGGTGTTGTCGGTCTGCACTGTATTTTCTATTTCAGTGCACATCAGTGCAAATGTCAGGACTCATTGACTTCATCCTCAACAAAAAAAAACACACACACACACGAGCACACGCTTGGACACAGCAACTCCCATGTATGCGCACCGAACACTCCGATGCACAATGCCGCCATCACACTCGATAAACTTAATTCCGCCATTAACATGTGCGAAACCGCTTCTGCTCGGCGGGTCCGTGCGTGTTCGTGCGAATATGCCACATGACGAGCGGACTGCATGGGCAGGGAAAGTGTTGGCCTGCCAGCTGATGCGGACGAGTGTGAGAAAAAAAAAAGAGGTGGGAGTAATTCACAAGCAGTACGCGAGTCCAAAGGAAGTTACTGCAGCGAGAATGAAGTGATAGAGCCAGACCAATCTGATGATCATCCCCCAGCTAAAAATAAATATTTAGTTTCTATTTTCAACATTAACAAAAAGCTGTTTGACAAATAATAGATAACACATAATAGCTGCCTTGTCTATTAGCCTAATGCCTGTATGCAAACCGTTTCTGCAAACCACGTATATGTTGAAACTCTACACTTACTGATGTTGCAACTCTACCTGTCTCGCCGATTTTGTGTTGACTTAGGACGTAGCAAAAAAAACCACTTGGTTAGCGCGAGGAAAACATGCTTTTGCTCAAAATAACTAGTTCTGTCGACACAAACGAGGCTCCGATATCGCAAAAATATCCCCCGGTGTCACACTTACAAATGTTGGAACGCAGTGTCAAGCTGCGACCACTGGCAGCCAGCCCTCGACCTCCCGATATGGAAGTCATGTCATAAACATGTAACGTCAGCGTGACATTACAAGGGATGTTGGAATGTCAGTATGGTAGCCTATGTGTGGCATGGCGACGTTAACGGCCGACGTTTTGTCCTGGCTACGGGCTGCTGGGTTGCCAGGTTTCACGTCGTCATGTTTCAAAACCAAGATGTGACATCTCGAGATCTAGAAGGATGAAAATATTCGATAGAAAAAAAGAAAAAAAAAAGTCAAGTGCTTTGAGTCATCAGTTCAGTCGTGAATTGCAACTCAACTACTGGGAGAAATGCCATCTATTCCGCACCAAACACACAAAGTCGTTCTGCAATCAACTACTACTGATGTCTATTACTCAGCCTCTCCTGCTCTGTGCGTGTCTCCCTTCCTTCCCTGTCATCCTTTACATGACTGCTGCGGTGTCATTCACAGGGACGGTGGGACAGGGGGGGGTGAATCAGTCAGGAGGAGGTCGGCCTTGCTGGTGTCCGGCATCGCCCTGTAAATATCCTTGCCGGGTGCCGATTTGCATGATTACACAGCATCCGCGCTTCATTTCTCACCTCAAACGCACACTATTACGGGAAAAGTGAGCGAAGGCACACACACACACACACACACTGTACATCACGCCGATCATCTGACTCTGTTAGCAGCTGAGCGGTGGCGAGGATGGAGACACGCGCGCGCCGGCATTCTCCTTCCTTGAGAATGCTGAAACCTTCCAAGCCGTAGTATCGCTCGGAGCCACATTGTCAATTAGCATAAGAGCCGAGCGTGTTAAACCTTGCCTATCACTGATCTGTCTGCATAATCTCACTGCTGGGCGAGCATAAAAGAGAGCGCTGCTGGCCGCAGAGCGTCAGCAGACAGGTACATGACTGATCTCTGTACAAGGGAAAGAGGGGCCGATCGATGCGGAGCTATTGAAGCCCTCGATCGATGAAAGGCCAGAGCGTTCACAATGCGGAGGCCCGCCTCCCAACACCCTCACGCTGCCTCGTGGTGCGAGAGCAGTGCATTAAAGCTGGCCAAATGTGAGCGCGAATGTTTGACGGAGAGAGAGAGTCGAAGAGGGTGAGCTTCGCTTGTGGCATCTGCAGAGCGCTTCTCGAGTATCTCCCCCTCCCCACACACACAAACACACACACCCGCCCGCCTCCTTTCATAAGAGAGCATGAGCGCTCGCATGTGCGTTTTACTGTCTCTGAGGTGGCAGGACAGCCCACCCCTGTGAGCACGGTGCGGATCAATAACTGCTAAGCTAATTTATTGCACAGACAGCACCTTGGGCTGAGAGACTCGCGGTCTGCCAGGAATTACAGGTTTGCGGTTGATTTACACCTCCGGGTTACTCGGTGCTAAACGCGCCTCTGACACTGTGTCGCGAGGAAAAGGAAGGAGGTGATATAGGCGGTGCAATGCAGTTTACCCTAGTCCGGGATTAATACGGCTTACGCGGATCGCTCCACCGAGGATAAAACTAGCCCGAGCGCTAAGAGGCAGGTTGAGGCATTCCTGGGCGAGGTCCAGGAAAGTGTTTATAGATCACAACCATCACGCGCACAGCTGTGCGTCCACGTCCCATGTCTGCGCATCCCGTTCCAGGAACGCAGACATGTTCTTTTATAATCACCAAGGCCCGAAGGGTGCTTCACTCCGCTTCTATTCAAACCGCTGTTCCGCTTTGAAGTCCACCACGAGGCTTTTATCTTGTTATTTCATTGTATTCCCCCCGCGCGACGCCGCGCAGCATCCCGAGGGGTACAACAAACACCCAGGGCCGCCCCCTCTCATCCGTAACACACAGCCGGCACTGGCGGCAGGAGAGGAGGGGAAGGAGGAAAGAAAAAAAAGAAAAGAAGGTCCAATTTATGTTTGAACTAGAACAGGGAGGGGTGGTTACAGCTGACCATATACTGTAATGATGAGCCTAATTAATCAGATACATAATTCATGGGCTGGAAAAGTGTGCTGTGAATGAGGAGGGGTGGGGGGGGGGGGACAAGACTGCAACATCAGCATTTTCCTGGAGAGGAGACGTGAGAGGAGTGGGTGTTTGTGTTGAGCAAATATGGCGTGCATGTGTTTGACCAACACTCTGGCAGAGAAGTCATTATGGACAAAGCACTAGCTGGAATAATGGAATGAAAAGCGCTTCACTTTGACCTTAAGTAAAAAGGAAAAGTGCTAAATTCCTTAGCCGCAGAGACGTCTGCATTGTCTCAGATATAATGGAACTAGATAGTGCTCAGCATGGGGGGCTCAAAGTCGAGATCCATGGATTATTCTCTAAGAAATGAATGAAAATGGCCAACAAAATTCACATTTTTAAAGAAAGCGTGAAGAAAGTCCTGGATCTGAGTCCACACCAAAAGTGTATGGGGTCTATTTTGGGCCGAGACACATCCTCCATCCAAGTTTTGTGAAAATCTGTTCTGTAGTTTTTGTGTAATCCCGCTGACAAACCAACCAACCAACCAACAAATAAAATGGGCACGGTTGGGGAAAATAAATGTCTTGGCGGAGATAACCGTCGTCTTTCTGTATCGCTGCGAAGTCCTCATCGTCGAGGTTACAGCTCAGCTGAGGAGGATGCCATTAACGTTTACATCCCGCGCCGTCACAAGCACGAGCCTCTCATCCACCAATAGACACGCACTTCTTTTCCCGCGCGGCGATGTGGTGTTCCTACAGAAAACTGCTCACAACGAGGGTCTGCGGATTATCTTGATTTCTTGAAAAAGGCATTACCGCTGAGTTAAAGCAGTAAAAGCACAAATAGATCATCTCTAGATCCGGAACACGTAACGGTAAGATCAATCAATCTCCCTCCATACAAATGGGAAAATTAATCAATCAATCAACAGACAATGAGTGGGTCAATACTAGTGAACCTGGAGACCAACGATCACTCATGACTGACAGAGATTAAAAAGGGACATCATGGATTCTTGACACGCCTTCAGGTGCAACTATCTGAGATCAATAACCAAATACGGGGGGGAGGGGGGACTTAAAGGGTCTTCTAATGATGCTGGAGCTCATCGCAGGGTTAAAAAGTCACCCCTGCAGCCCAAATGAAGCAGACGTTTGTTTGACGGCCTTTGTTGTCTTCGGCTTTACATGAAAAACG
>CAEMYA010000446.1:475119-486357 GCA_903131615.1 Diplodus sargus
TGTGTGTGTGTGTGTGTGTGTGTGTGTGTGTGTGTGTGTGTGTGTGTGAGAGAGACTGTACATGATATAATAGGCACAATATATGGATAGAAATACAGTGTCTGCACTGCTGGGAGACTTTCCCCTGAAAATAGGTACACACTGCCTCCTGCTGTTCGGTAAGAGGACTTTTTTTTTTTACAGTATATTATTACCTACAGCAAAGATACAACATTATAAAACCCACTCTTTACATAGTGAAGCTGAAAACAAAGTCAGTTTATTTTCCCCATGAGTCCACCTCCTAACCACGCTTCTCAAATGCTGCCTGGTGACAAATCTATCAATCTCAATCTCTGGCTCTCAACCTAGCCCTCCCCCCTCTACGGGTGCCATACTTCAGAGTCCATCCCAGAAGTTAACAAACCATCTGAAGCCCACCTGCCACTCTGGTGTTCTGGGACAGGGGGGGTTCAGGTGAACAGAGAGAGTCCACCTGCAAAATCAAGGACGGTTATGTGTAATTGAGGAATAATTTGCTCAAGGGGCCCAAAGTCATTTACCTTTTTTTTTTTTTTTTGAAAACAGATTCTCCACTGAGATGACGTGAAACTGGTATTTCCCCCTGACAATGTGGATAATGGGGCAAAACTAAAATGGGCCAAAGGACGAGAGGTGGGCTCCATTTCGAGCCTTTTCAGCCGTGGAAGATGAGGCCTGATCGTGCACAGTGATCATAATACACTGCACCCGTAATCACCCTATTAACCTGGGGAGCAGCTCTGGACGCAGCCGAGTCAGCGATGAGGATGATCGGGCAGATTATTAATATCAATTAGGCTGTCACAACTGCTACGACTGTGGACTTGTAACTTCACAAATGACCTGCTTTCTAATAGCAGTGTGCGCCTGCGAGCTGTACTGTTGCATCATTAAGGATTTGGTCTCAGCCAAAGATCTCCAACAAGAACTCCAAACAGTTTTGCATGTGAACTGACCCTTCCTAATCTATAACAGCATTCTGGCTGCTTTAAACATCAACTTGAATTACAGCAACACTTGAGTATGTCTGCAGTGTTCCTGTCTTGGCTTTATTTCACACAGTCTGTGGTGAGCCTGCAGTGTGCTGGTTGTAAACCCTGGTTGAGCACTGACCTTGGCGCCCGGGACAGCAGCTATTCACGTGAATAAGTCAAATGATGAACCCCAGCAAACTCCGGCCACTGTCTCCACAGGCAACTGGGCAGGAAAAAGGTCGGCACCGAGGAAAAACACCAGGCCTGGTATGTTGGCAGTGTTGGGGGCACATACCGTACGGATGGGAATGAGGGGAAACAATTCATTGCGTGGGATTAAGGTAATGTTAAGTGCACCTGAATTACAATCCAGTAGCACGAGATGTCTGGTCATCAATGGTGTAGAAGCACTGACATTAAAGTGTTACACTTCACAAAGACCAAATACAACTTAACTGCCATGGTTAAAAACAGTAATACGATAGTATAAATCAAAAGTTTTCTCGGTATATCTGCATTCAGATCTTCAGTATAATGGCATCCGTTGACTTTTTCGGATAGACAGCACAACTCATGAGGCTTCAGCCACCGCTGACTAATGAAAATGTTCAATTTTGTCCTACAAGGCCGGTGGCTTCCAGCCAGCACCGGGGTTGGCAGTAACCTGACACTTGTGCAGTGTGTTCTCACTCAATTACAAGAGGAGAGGAATAAGAGGCTGGACAGAGGGGTGGACTTTGGTTAGAATGTATTTGGGGACGGCCATAGCAACTTCAGCAAGGTGAAGAATTTAGACTCTTTGGAATCCATAATCTGGTAGATAAAGGAAAGTTTGCCCAACAACATCTGCAAATGTTGTAACTGGCTTACTTGGGTCCTTTTAAATGTACATTTAAGAAATAAATAGGTGCTTCAACAATTGATCAACCAATATCCAAATAGGATTGTCTGCATAAAGTTGCATATAAAGTGTATGAACGTACTATTACGTAATGGCACACTTATTACCTGTGCCCGCAAAATGTCATTTAATTGAGCAAAATACTCATTTCTAATTTTACACTCATTATTAAATTCAACATTCCATGAGGATGTCACAGACACAATGCTTACACTACCTAGGAATAGTCTGAAGAACATTACAGATCATATCAGCCAGGCCTCTCAATCTGATCGAGCATCCAAGAGGGACAAGTCCAAACCACTGAGGCTCCGACGTGCAGTGGACACAGCACATCTGGAGGTGTCCTGCAGTGTCTGGCACCGGGGCATTTGCATCCTTTGAATCTTGCGTGGTTCTGAGGTATCAACTCCCCGAGTCAAACCTGCTCTGGCACGTCCCACAGATGCTCGACTGGATTTGATTCTGGGACTTTGAAGGCCAGGTCAACATCTTGAGCTTTTTGTAATGTTACCTTTAGATCTGACTATAAGACATCCAGCTTTGACCCTGCAAAGTTTTCCAGGTGAACCAGAAAGCCTGCCTCCCTAGAAAGGCCTCAGATCTTTCGTTTCACTCCGTTTGTAGGAAAACGCTTACCCTTTTGACGGGAAGACAAAATACTGGATAAACTTCAAAACCCAGAGAAGTCTGGCTGGAACTCAACTTGCTCAAAAGAGGGTTAGAAGTCTCACTTTTTTAGTGATTCCCAGTTTCCCATTCATGGTGCTAACCTGCTTGTGCTTCAACAAAAATAGACATTTTTGTTCTGGTAGATCAGTGTTTTTCAACCCCATTCCTGAGGGCATGTTTTAGATGTTTCCCTGCTCCAGCGCGCCCGATTCAAATAATCGGCTCGTCATCAAGCTCTGCTGAAGCCTGATAACGATCCATTTACTTGAATGAGGCGTGTTGTAGAAGGGACACAGCTAGGATTACAAAAAACAAAAAACACTGGAGGGTAGACAGTCTGAATGATGGGGGGGGAAGAAAAAAAAAAACACAGCATCGACAAGTTTTAACTTTTTATTCATCGAGACAACATGAACATTAAAAGCAGAGCAAAATTAAACAAATCTTCAGTCTTCAAAATCTTTTTGATCAAATTTAATCAGTATATTTTACAGTAAGGGGACACGAGCAATCAATGTGAGCTCTAAAGTGGAGGAGAAAAGAGACACGCCCTGTCACGGGACTAACATTGTACATACGCGTTCAACTGACTGTTTAAAAAAAAGGTAAGGAAGTGAGGCGGAACCTGACAAACCAAAAAAAACCACAAGCACGTTTTTTTTTTTATTTATTTCATTTTTACTAAATGTCAAGAAAACAAGGAGGATGTGTAAAGATTCCAAAAGAAGAACACAAAAAAACCCAGAATGAAGTTCTCCTCCAAGTTTGGTATTTAAAGTGATGCCTGGCTGACATCTAGACCAAGAATTACATCAGATGAACCACAACTACCCTCATCCAGCCCAAAATATAGACAGGTAATGGAACAGGATCAATATTGTTGCTCCCCCTCCCCCCCTCTCATTTACACATGTATGGTCTTTTTTTTTCTTTTTTTTATTAAATAAGCCACTACACATCTGTGGTTCACCTTGTTTTTAAGCAGCGAAGTGTCAGGTTCAGGTTAAGGATGGGTGCGCTCTTCCACGTCTTCCTCCACCAGTAATCCCAGCTTCCCCTGTTGAGCAAAAATGTCCACAAAATGCAAATGTTAGCAAAGGTCCCACAACAAGTGCTTGTAGCAACTGCTGCTGCTACTGGAGCAACAAGACTGTCTACACAAAGACTTAAACATGTCCCTCAATTTAGTCACAGAGGAAAGTGTAGCTCATAAATAAGAGACACTTAAATTACTGTCCTCATACTGACACTTAATTTGGCCAGAATATGCTGATATTTTGTACATATTTCTGAATTTGTTAACTATTGTTTTGATCAGACGTTTGCGCTTAAGATCAGTCTGGCAAAAAGTGTACAAGGTTTGATCACCAACGTTATCTATTAAAAACGGTGATAAACCTGTTTGATATTCCTCACGCCAAACTGCACTTCAGCTTTTGTTTTGCAGATTTGATGATCAACTAAAGGGACAGTTCACCCGGAAATAGAAGAATACATATTTATCTATCCAGATTGTTTTGGTACAAGTCGCAGAGATTTGGAGATGTCAACCGCAGCGATGTCTGCCTTCTTTAGAGTATAGCGGAACTAGATGGCAATCGGCTTGAGGGCGCCAGAAAAATAGATTTAAATAGACCCAAGACCGGGTTGTGAGCAGTTTCATGTAAGAAACATTTTATTACTGAATTACACCCACCAACCGCATCGCTACTGAGCTTGCAAGTTACAGCTCAGCCAAGGAAGACACCATCAACCTTTACATCTGCGTGGTGATATGGTAAGCAGCTGTAGTTTGATAAGACAGAAAATTGTTTCGATATGAAACTGCTCACAACAAGGCCTGTGGATATAACCAGTTCAGGATTTCTGGATAGGGACACGGCTGTTGAGTTTTCCACATGGCTATTTTTTGCCGATTTCAGCACCACAAGCTGAGCGCACAAGCTGAGCCAATTTCATTATACTCTAAAGATTCAGATCTCTCTACGGCCATTCCATTCAAAACAATCTGGATGGATAAATAGCACTGTGGGTAAGAGAAAAATATGTCACTTTGATTTTGGGGTGATCTATTCCTTTAAGGTTAGAGACAAACAGCATGAAAAAATATGACATGAAAAATGTTCTAAGAGAAAACTACAGGGAAATCTAGACAAATTTAGTTGGCGTAGGCATATCAAGCAGGCCGTTTGTGCATCTCAACATTAAACAATGTGTCTGGACATTTCTATAGAATGACTTTTTTCCCCAAACATATCCCAAAATTAACAAATAGGAAAAAATGAAAGAAAGACAATACAATAATATACACAGTCAAGCTTTCATGTTCATGTTCTGCAGAAGTACAGAATTTTTTTTTTCTGACAGGCAACAGCATTCAGAAATGGATGTGGGTAGAGAAAGGAGTACCTGGGGTGAGTACCTGCACAGTTTGACAGTCAGAGAGTATCCATGATTTTTAATTTGCCCTTTTCTCATGTGGTCTCGCTCACAACACCAACGCTGTGTGAGGTATGGAAGTCAGCTGCAATTCATTCGATAAACCCTACCCCTCCAGTTAGTTAGTTACGTAAGGCCCCCCGGTGCTATAACACCCCCCCAAAACACACACTGCATGGCATCATCAGGCACAGTAAGCTGGACAACAAATCCATGGCATTTGAGTTATGAGTCAAAGAAATGGCTTGGTTTGTCACATACAGCTTTGACCATGTCTGTGTGTCCACATGTGAGCAGGAAGAATCCCTAACATGTAGACACACAGTGGCTCAATCTTCTCCCTACATGTTAGGTAATATCTCAGAAAATCCAAAATAGTTACATTTTCCTTCTTCAAAGTAAATAATAAATAAATGAAAACAGGTAAATACAGGCAGGAAAATGTTTGACTAGACTGGTTAATATTTTTTTTTCTGCCATTTGGTCCAAAAAGACAAATAAACATCTATATGGATCAAAAACCGATACAAAACGAGGGGTACCTCAGGGCTACACTGGCCTTTCCCTCTTGGCTTTGTGTGAATGTTTTCTCATTCATCGGGCCTAGTCCTTCATCTTCAGTGCATACTTATGATGCACTATTCGAAAACAGGATAAAGATATATGCATACAGTACATAAGACAAAATCATAGGCATTGAACTGAACGTAAACAGGGAGGGAGAGGCAGGAGGGTCAGAGGGTGGGAAGGGGGAAATGGGGGTCATGGAAGGGTGGAGGGTTGGGTTAAGAGCCAGGGGGGAGCGAGGAGGAGGACGCACTTACCTGAGCCTGATCTGAGGTCCTATCAGATCAGTTTTAATTGGACTGAGTGTCACCTTCAGAATGGAGGAGCTCTTGCTGGCCGTTAAGCAGCGGGGAGGAGGCAGAGGCAGCCGCCTCCGTCTCCATCGGTTCCGCTTCCGACGAAGCCTTGATGGAAGCTGCGTCACCATCGGAGTGCTTGTCTTTCTTAGAGCTGCTCCTCTCCTCGGTTGTCTTACGGTCTGTGCATCAACATGCCATATGCAAACACGTCAATCAAAATGCAACTGTGTAGATAAACCACCACACTGCCTTCAAGGAGTGTTTCCTAACTCAATTTGTAAATTCTATATTCCTAAAATGACGGTTAAAATTAAGTCTCTTCCAAAACGTTCAACAATGACACTAAAGCCGCTTCAAAGTCCTCACCTTTGTCTTTGGATGACCGCTCTCTGTCCCGGTCTCTGTCCCTGCTGCGGCTGCGATGGCGGTGGGATTTGCGCTCCGAGCTGCGTGACCTCCTTCTGTCACGACTGCGGGAGCGACGCTTCCTGTCGGAGCGCTCGCGGCTGCGCCTCCTCTCCCGCTCCCTGTCCCTGTCCCGGCTCCTGGAAAAAAGGAAGGAGAATAAGTCATCCGGGAAACAAGTGAGCGATGTGCTAAAAGATAAAATAATGTTTCTGTTGAATCCCGTTTATTCGCGCAATGGCACACAAATTCAGTTACATATTTCTATACACAACTGGCTGCCCACGTCGCATCAGTCGCATGCTTGTTAAGTTTATGCAAACAACATGGCTCCAAATTTTTACCACCAGTTAGAATTTCACAGAGGCAGATTAATAGCCTATAATACAAACTTCCTAACAAAATATATCGTGCTGCCCTCGTCCACTGGGCATCAGCTGTCATCAAGCAGTAACTAAATTACCAGGATGTTTTCCACCTCAGCTCTCACTACTCAAAGCCTGGTAATTAAAATGTCAGTTAAAAAGATGCTTTCTTCTTTTTTATTAGGGCATAAAATTGACATTTTGATGACATTTACACAACAAGGTTCCAACAGCCCAAACAACAAATGCTTTTCAAAACTGGCCACTGTCAAAAAAAATTGAAGTGAGGGCACATTAATCAGTCAGATGCAGGCTTGTAATAACAATGTCACAACAAGCCTGACTCTCGAGTTTTCTTTTTGCAGACCAGCTGGGAATGCAGGCAGTCAAAATAAAAGACAAATGCAGATCAAACTTATGTTAACTCGTCTCTGTTAAAAATGTGGACTTAAAGTGTGTATCAAGGTAGTCAACTGCACCTGCTGCGTTTGCGTTCCCTCTCTCTGTCCTTGTCTCGACTCCTGGACCTCCGGCGATCGCGGGATCTGCTCCGTTTCCTGTCTGACGCTCGGCTGGAGTGGCGGCTGTTGGAGTGGCTCCGGCGTGCCCTCCTGTCTCTGTCTCTGTCTCTGTCCCTCTCTCTGTCTCTGTCTCGATCTCTGTCCCGGTCTCTGTCTCTCTCCCTCTCGCGCTCCCTCTCCCTCTCCCGTTCCTTCTCTTTCTCACGCTCCTTCTCTTTCTCCTTTTCCTTCTCTTCCTCCTCTTTGCGCTTTTTCTCCCTTTCCTCCCGCTCGCGCTCACGGTCTTCTCTGTCCTTCTTGAGTGCTGGGCTTTCACCTTGGGGGTCTTCTGAGCGGCGACGTAGTTTCTCCTACGCAAGAGAAAGTGCAAATAATCTAAATTAATCACAGTCCAGGTTAAACAACCCACTTTATAATCATTCTCTGGTGGAGCGATATAGCGTCTGTTGTGGCATAAATACTATGTATGAAATGTCATAGTGAATATGTGGAACAATGGAATGGCGTTACCTTGAGCTCCTCTACGGTGGATTTGATTTTGGCGTAGCCCATGTGTTGCTTGCCCATCAAGTGGTCGTCCACTCGAGATTGTGCATCGCCCACGATGAGGAAGGCCCCACACACCTCACACACCTCCATCTGTTTCTCCTGGGCTGCGAAGCTCTCGATGGTCTGCAGTAAAAGCAGATATCAGTTACATCACAGGCCACTGATGTAATAAGACCTATATTTCTGCCTGAAAGGATAACTGCTCATCCAATTTACACTTTACTTCAAGGAAACTTTATGAAACCCAAACATCATTTTCATTCGAAGTGCAGTTTTCCTTTTTGTATTAAAATACTAAAAGACTTGCATCATCAGACAGCATTACGTGACCAGCACCTGTAGGCTGATTAGCCTGGAGTTAGCTGACTCACCGAGGGGGTGGAGCTGAGCAGCTCCCTCTCCTCCTTCAGCTGCTCCACCAGCTTCATCATTCCCTGGGCCTCCTCCACACGACCTTCCGATCCCAGCTCCTCAATCTGAGCAAAAGCAAAAACAGACAAATTACACTAGACATTCAATCTCAACACACCGACGACTAAATCACTAAGAACATAGTGTGGCATGTTCAAAACACATTTCAGTGATTTCAGGACACAAGACAGTTTTACACAATCTGGCAAAGGCACTGATAGGCGTTCAAATGACAATATGCCCTCATTCCACTTAAACGTGTCACTTATTATCTACACTACATTGCCAAAAGTATTCGCTAACCTGCCTTGACTCACATATGAACTTAAGTGACGTCCCATTCTTAATCCATAGGGTTTAATATGACATCAGTCCACCCTTTGCAGCTATAACAGCTTAAACTCTTCTGGCAAGGCTTTCCACAAGGTTGAGGAGTGTTTATGGGAATTTTTGACCATTCTTCCAGAAACGCATTTGTGAGGTCACACACTGATGTTGGACGGGAAGGCCTGGCTCTCCGTCTCCGCTCTAATTCATCCCAAAGGTAATTCATCCCAATCGGGTTGAGGTCAGGACTCTGGTGTGGATGAACTTGATTGGCCTGCACAAACTCTTTCATCCATGTCTTTATGGACCTTGTTTTGTGCACAGTCATGTTGGAACAGGAAGGGGCCATCCTCAAACTGTTCCCACAAAGTTGGGTGCATGTCCAAGGGGCTAAGCCCAGCTCCTGAAAAAACTCCACACCATAATCCCCCTCCACCAAACTTTACACTTGGCACAATGCAGTCAGTACCGTTCTCCTGGAAACCGCCAAACCCAGACTCATCCATCAGATTGCCAGATGGAGAAGCGTCACTCCAGAGAATGCATCTCCACTGCTCTAGAGTCCAGTGGCGGTGTGCTTTACACGACTACATCCGACACTTTGCATTGCACTTGCTGATGTATGGCTTGGATGCAGCTTCTCGGCCATGGAAACCCATTCCATGAAGCTCTCTACACACTGTTCTTGAGCTAATCTGAAGGCCACATGAAGTTTGGAGGTCTGTAGCGATTGACTCTGCAGAAAGTTGCCGACCTCTGCGCACTATGCGCCTCAGCATCCGCTTACCCCGCTCCGTCATTTTACAGGGCCTACCACTTCGTGGCTGAGTTGCTGTCGTTCCCAATCACTTCCTCTTTGTTATAATACCACTGACAGTTGACTGTGGAATATTTAAGAGCGAGGAAATTTCAGGACTGGACTTGTTGCACAGGTGGCATCCTATCACAGTACCACGCTGCAATTCACTGAGCTCCTGAGAGCGACCCATTCTTTCACAAATGTTTGTAGAAACAGTCTGCATGCCTAGGTGCTGGCTTTTATACACCTGTGGCCATGGTAGCGATTGGATGGGTGAGTGAATACTTTTGGCAATATAGTGTCGATATCCATTTACTAATTTCACTGTTTTTGTTACAAACCTGTACAACCAGGTCTTCGATCTTCTCTGTTAGGACCTGAACCTTCTCCTCATTCTTTCCTGATGGGCCAGGACCTTGCTGAAAAAAGAAATACACTTATAAATAAATACACTTTCTCAGGTACAAACACACAGGCCACATCATTTGCTTTACATAAAATTGTCTAGAAACTGAACAAACCCCTGCATTCTGCTGAGCCTGGGAAAGTGCGAGCCGAGCATGCCCTCTGCGGATCCGCCGTTCCACCTCTGCCAGGAGCGACTGCAGATAGCGCAGGAAGTCTCGCTCATAGCCCTCCTTCATGAACCGAGAGCTCTTCTCATACCTGGACACACCAGGATCAGAAAATGTTTATTGGGTTGGTATAATCAAGATGCACACAAATAAGTAGGGGGGACAAAAGGGAAATCAAACTTACGTTATCCTGAGATTTTCATCATGGATTTTCTCGCAAGGGCCTGAAAAAGGAAATGAGTCAGAGTGCTTTACTATTTTAGATTATGTAACAGTTGCATGTCAGATTCTGCTGTGTTTGAACAAGCTTATACACACACACACACACACACACACACACACACACACACAAGCTCTGGGCTTACCCAGGTCAGAGCGGGTGTTTGTGAAGAGCTCAGCTGGGCAGAAGCCGCACAGATAGTATCGACATACCTGAGGGGAGAAAGGAGGTGTTTTGGTTATTTCAAACAGAGTTCCTTTTGAGATTTCTCTACCATTTATTACATTGGATTAACTTTTAATTGTGTTGAAATGTGCCTTGTAAGTCAGTCCCAAAGTTAATTAAATACTAATATCCTCTTTAATACATTACTCATGTCTTAAGTTACCAGTTTGCATTAGATACGCAGTCCAAAAATAGGATAAAGCACTTATAGTCATAAAAACGTCATTAAACATTTCCCTCTTTAAAAGCTAACGCTAGCAGAGCCTGTCGGTAATTCGCCGTGTTTGCAGCCTGCTGAGCAAAATAGCAATCAGCGCTGTTAGCATTAGCATACTCTGATATCATCAACCACGCGTGCCTACTCAACACTCACAACACCAGTTTACCAACTCCAGGAGTCAGTACTAAACCTCACTTACATTCTTCTCTGCACATATAGCTTTATTATGCCAACCCCCACATTAATTACGCAATAATTTCAACCTTTTGTCTCATGTTAGCTTGCCAAACTAGCTAGGATAACTAGAAACTAGCCAGAATGCTAACTTACGCTCTCGTCGTCCCAGCGCACGTTGGATCGCTTCTCGTCAGGGGCCAAGTTTCTATCTCGGCCCATTAACTCGTCAAGGAGCTGGGCTGCTGACAGCATTTTTGCCGACAATAAGGTAGCCTTGATTTTACAGCACTACGATATCTCCCGGATAGCCCGATCACACCATCTATTGCGCGCAAAGTACACCTAATCAAAATGGCAGACGCCGTGACAACAACGCCCGTTTATGGTTCAACTACAGCCAGTTAAGCAGCAGCACCTTCAGCCTCTGAACCGGAAGTACAACTCAATGCTCTCATTTCGATGAAGTCTATCAAGCGAACTGCACATTGCTTATATGCATTCATACACACATAAAAGCACAAATGAATTATGGAATATATATGTGTGTGTGTGTGTGTGTGTGTGTGTGAGT
>CAEMYA010000446.1:501525-511915 GCA_903131615.1 Diplodus sargus
GACAGTTTAAGATAGTCAGAGGACTTTTTAAAACCTTTAAAGTCTTGTTAAACTTGTCGGACTTTCACAGATTTTTCTATTTTATTTTTTATTTTTTATTTTTTTAGTGTCCGCTCTGTTACGCGCCGGATATGTGGTGGATGCTGTTTCCCCGATGGATTTGGTTTCTTCTGGGACAATGTTACACCATTCTCCTCTACATGGACAGCTGCCGCGTGAGAGCAATGCCCATGCCCATGTCAGTGGCGAAGGTGGTGTACTCACACGCAGGCTTGTGCCCGAACGACCTCAACCCCAACCTGTGGGTGGATGCTATGAGCACCTGCATGCGCGAGTGTGAATCCGACCAGGTGAGCTGTAGGCTGCAGCTGAGGAATTGTGCAACGTGTGGACAGTGGGCCAGAAATGCAATTTGGAAAGAATTGAAGTGAGAGATATTGTGAGGCCATATTTTAAAATGAGGCAGAATAATTTAGATTTTAATTTTTAAAGAAAGTTGTGATCTATCTATCTATCTATCTATCTATCTATCTATCTATCTATCTATCTATCTATTTCTGTTTCCCTTTCATTGTGCATGAGCTGCTGCTGCCTGGGGTGTTATAGGAAAAATACCAAGCAGAAATCCAATTCAACAAAAATAATCTCATGCTGTCAGTCTTCCACACTGAAAACGTAAAGGACTTCACCAAGAATCACAACTACCCTGTCTGCTTTATGTTGTATTCAATGTGGTGTATTAACTCTAAAGAACACAACGGCATTTGGTTCCAACGTCCTGTCTCTTTCCCAACTTTAGGACTGCGAGTCCTTCGAGAAGTGCTGCCCTAATGTCTGCGGTAACAAGAGCTGTGTGGCAGCACGCTACATAGACATCAAGGGCAGCAAGGGCCCCGTTGGAATGCCAAAGGGCGCCACCTGCGACAAGTTCATGTGCTCCCAGCAAGGGTCGGAGTGCGACATCTGGGACGGCCAGCCTGTTTGTAAGTGCCGGGACCGCTGTGAGAGAGAACCCCACTTCACCTGTGCGTCCGACGGCATGACCTATTATAACAAGTGCTACATGGATGCCGAGGCCTGTACCAAGGGTATCTCTATCTCTGAGGTCACCTGCAGGTAACATGTTAAGTATTCTCTATCTCTACTATTTGTTTTTTGGTGTTACGAGGTAAAGTTGGCTCGTTTTAGTACTCTAAATGAAGACATTTTAAAACAAAGTTTAAATGGCCGAAGCATAGAGTAATCAATGTAGCCTGTGTGTAACAGGAAAGGTTCAGTGTGTGGTGGTTTTGAGGCGGAAAATGGAATGTAATATCTAAAATTATGATTTCATTATATTTCGATTGTATTACCTAAAAGCACAGGCTGTTCTCACTCCCAATGTGTCAAACACAGCTGCCTGGCTAGTGTCAGTTCATTTGTAAATATGACGCCATCGTCGTAGTTTAGTGCAAGTTGGGCGGTGGTCTGGTTGGCTAGGTGGGTCATTCACAGGTCTTTCTGCCATGAGAGCAGGATCTGAGTCTTGTGTCTGACTAACTGACTTGTTTTTGAAGTTATGTTACCTAAGTAAGGTCCGACTAAAGTTATTTAATTAGTGTAGTTATTGTAACTCAAAGCATTATCTTTTCCTAAACCTAACCAAGTAGTTTTGGTGCCTAAACCTGACCAAACCGCAGCTGTTTTCACAACTTCAGTAACAGTAAAATGTGAGTTGGCCAAGAAGCTTTATTTCTAAGGCTAACCAGATGTTGTACATGCATCATTTCTAACTTGACCGTGTCAAAGGGGAAGGTAGAGCGCCATAGTTTAAAGCCTGGGGCCACCGACAAAGTTGCTGCATTTAAAGAGTTGGGAGTCAGAATTTTTTTGTAAAATAAAAATCATTGTGTGTTTGGCAGGTGTGCTGCCATGTTTTTACAAAAACTAAAAACTGGCTCCAGAAAGGGCCTTTTGCATTTTTAGCATTCTATACTCTATACAAGTGTGTTCAGTATTCAGTTATTTGCAGTCAGCAGCCTCTCCATTATATGCCACTAAACCTTCCTCGCTCTGATTAATTCATTTGTCATTTAACCTACTTACAGGTACCACCTGACCTGGCCAAACACCAGTCCAATCCCTGCAGAGACCACCTTACATCCCACCACTGCCCTACAGACCACCCTCCCGGCCGACATCCAGCTGCCCACCATACACAGCGGCCCCACCCAACAGGCTGTTTTCGTGGGTGAGACAGCCAGCTTCCTGTGTGAGGTGTCCGGGAAGCCACGTCCAGAAGTCACCTGGGAGAAGCAACTGAAGGGCAAGGACAACACCATAATGAGACCCAACCACGTCCGAGGGAATGTTGTGGTCACCAACATCGGCCAGCTGGTCATATACAATGCGCAACTTCAGGATGCGGGCATCTACACATGCACAGCCAAAAATGTTGGGGGGAGTGTCTCAGCACACTTTCCCTTGGTCGTGATCAGAAAAGAAGCAAAAGGTAAGAATGCAGAGGGGAACAGCACCAACCTGCCATTTCCAGCCGAAGAGTGTCTTAAGAGTCCGGACACAGATGACTGTGGGGAGGAGAGCATGAGCTGGTACTATGAACCAAAGAGGAACAATTGCTTCACCTTCACTTACAGTCAGTGCAATAAAAACCGTAACCATTTCGACACCTACGAAGCCTGCATGCTGTCATGTGGAGGAGAGCTGTCTGCTCCTTGCAGCCTACCGAGTCTCCAAGGGCCTTGCAAAGCCTATGAACCTCGCTGGGCTTACAGCAGCGCCCTCAAGAAGTGCCAGTCCTTTGTGTACGGGGGCTGTGGCGGCAACGAGAACAACTTCGAGTCCAAAGAAGCCTGCGACGAGATGTGCCCCTTTCCGAAGAACCACAACTGCAAGATATGTAAACCTCGAGGCAAGATGGTCACCAGCTTCTGCAAGAGTGACTTTGTGATCCTCGGGCGAGTGACCGAGCTGACGGAGGAGCAGGAGTCCGGCCACGCCTTGGTGACAGTGGAGGAGATCTTGAAGGATGAGAAGATGGGTCTGAGGTTCTTTGGCAAAGAGCCCTTGGAGGTGACTCTCCTGAACATGGACTGGAACTGCCCCTGCCCCAACATCACCACAGCCAACGGGCAGCTCATCATCATGGGGGACGTCAACAACGGGATGGCCGTCCTGCAGCCCGACAGCTTCGTGGGCTCCTCCAGCATTCGCAAAATCAGGAAGCTTCGTGAGATTGTGCACAAGAAGACCTGCGATTTCCTGAAAGACTTCTCTGCCGTCCAGTAGAGTCTTCCGAAATCTCGCACAAAGTCTGTTATGTTGTTTTCTGATTTATTCCAAGCTCCAGTGACCTCACCAGTCCAACCGACTGCCAGGGAACACAAACCCAGTAACTTACCTGTTACATATTGTTGCCTGCTTCAGATGTTTTTTTTCCTCCCAGACTTTGTTCCCTACTGCTCAGTAGATCTCAGAAAATCACTCCTCACTTTTTATTCTTGCCATGATTTCTTTCACAAATGCCGTACCCAGACTTGTCCACAAAGCTCTCGACAGTTTTCATGGCCACATCGAGGGTACACTGTCTGGAAAAAGGCAGGTAAAATAGCATTAGCAACAAGCATTTACACTGTACAAAGTATTTAATCTTTATTAAGTGTTGACTAAAATGGCTTTATATATCTCCTCTCCAATGTGAACACACTAATATCATTTGGTTAGCAGTATGTTTTAATGTGATTGGTACGTTGTGCTTGATGTTCTTGTGGGTTATCGCAATGAAGACGTTACGTAACATCAGTCCGGAGCACTTGAGCTCACTATAATGCAATTTGCAAGCCTCAGTGTATGTACCAGACTCCAATAAGCTCTTTGGATCCACAGTTCTGTGGAATCTGTTTTGATAAGTTTTAATTTTACAATACAAAACATGTACGTGGACTTCTATACTCTGTATTTATTTAAATATATATATATATAAATATATATATATAGGCAGAATGTCTCTCCGTGGATCTAATTACATGGTGAACAGACACATTTTTTGTTATCTATTATATATTAGTTTTCATTCAAACTTTGATGAAACATTATGGCAGAATGAATAAAGATAATTGACCAAACACTGCTCCGGGTCCTTGCTTCGTGATGTTGTTATGCACCCAACATGCTCCCAGCTTATCAAAAGGCTCATGCGGCCGGTGCATGTGCTGTTCTGTAGTTGACATCCCTCCATCCATGTCCTCCTCCTTCCCTCTCCACTTGTATTGCACACACACACACACACACACACACAGAGGGCCCTCGTCTGAAGCAGGTCACATTCCAGCCCAGCTGTGGTGGCCTGCAGAGCTGTGTGTTGTGTTGTGTCTGGGTCTGGGGCCCTCGCATAGCACACACCCCACCGGCCATCCACTGGCCTTGGGCGGCCCCTTTCATGTGCAAGAGGCCGGGGTGAAGGGGAAGAGGAGGAGGAGAGGGATGTTGGCTGAATCTCTCTCTCTTTCACTCACTCAGTCGGCCACATCTGTGTTAAAGGGGCATAATAGAGAGAAAAAAAAGAGAGATGAACTGAAGGAGAGCAAAGAAGTCGAGTAGAAATGGAGGAATGTGACCCCCGAGTTGAGCTAAAGTTAATGCAAAGTTTGACGCTAATTATCTTGATTAACCCCAAACCGTTCTGCAGAATCGCCGTCTTCTCAGGCTTGCGGCCGAGAGAAACAGACACTGGGAAAACGAAAACACGAGTGAGGATGCAGCAGGTGCAAACTGTTACAGAGCCAGGTGTTGAAGCTGCGGGAGACCTGAAGAACAAAGTTAGTCACCAGGACCAGCGGGGTGTACAGGAAACAAAACATAAGGAGCCACTGAATGTTTTCCCCCTTCCCCCTCATATCCCCTTTTTCTAACTCCCTCTTCCTCAACCGCCTGCCCTCTCAGACCCGACAGAGCGCCGGCCCTGTGCAGAGACCTCTGACCCCTCTAATGAAAAAGAGGCCACCAAGGAAAAGGCCACTTTCATTAGAACTGTTGACAAGTGTTAAGTGACTGGCTGAGCTCCAGACTAGCTCCCTTGATGCCCTGCACATCACAGCCGGCCGCTGATTTCAGTATCAAGTTCACTTAGAGACCACCAGCCAGGCGGCCTGCCAGACAGACCATAATAATAAGCCAGACAGCCGCAGGCACAAAGGAGGGGCACAATGCCCTCAGTGACACACTATCAGTGAACTTGTTGGCGTTCAAAAGTGAGGGATCGACTTTCTTCCAAGATAACCAGCCACTATTTGCACTTGCGCTGTCCTAATAAAATGAACATCGCTTTCTACTAAATGTGAACGCATAACCGATAGTAGTTCATCAAAGCACAAATGTTAATGAACAGTTTAGTTTAAGAGGCAATTCATTTAAAGATAGTATTCTGGGGACTTAGTATTGAACTCTTAAAACACTGCTGGACCCACAATAACGGTTATAAAAGGATCAAAATGCAGCTGTTTTTCTTGACCACAGTAGCATGATGTGTGAAATAAATGGTCTTTAAGTCAAAATTCAGCTTATTCGTTATAAGATCTTAAAACGAATAACTTTCGACCAAAAGACTGCAGGTCCACTGTGGTGAGTCACTTCACAGACAATCTACCGTGTGTACAGAGAAACCTTCAAATCATTTGAGATGTAAGACCTCATTTTGACAGCGCTCGGTCAAAAGGCACCAGCTAACATGTGGTTTTTTTGAGGGGGAAAGGAAGAGAAACGTTTTGTTGTATGAGCAAAAGCGGAAAGATGAGGAAAAAAGAGAAAATGGGGAATGATGACAGAACAAAGACAGTTCGACCCACTTCGCATGGAGAAGGTTCATCTTGGTGAGCGGATGTGTTCACACTGTGGGGTAAAGCATCACTCAGCTGAACTCACTTCAAGTTTGCCATCAGTAGGAATGTGACATTATAAAGCCAGGCGTGGGAACAAATATGACGCCTCACCAGAGGAAAATCTGATGTCTCAGTCTCTTCTCCTTCTGGCATGCTCTTTGTTATTGAAACTTTATCACTGCTCTTTGTGTAATTCACGTAGTTGTCCACTGGGTGGCAGGACATCACTGTAAATTGGCTGAAACTGTTACTCGTCTCTTCGATATGAGACACATTTGTTATTAGGATTTTCATTTGTGACGAGCAGTTGATATTTTTCGATATAGTGCATCAAAAATATATCAGATATGTTTAAAATATTCATCTCGACAAGTCACTTTAACTCGAATTCAGTCATCAATTCTATTTTCGTTTTACTCAGTGTGATTCCACCTGTCTCCGGAATCTGCAAAATACTGCTGTCTTGAAATATTGTAGGATGAGGTGGACAGATGTGCTAAAAAATTAGATAATAACAGTTGTTATAGAAAAGAGGTTGAAGTAAACCAGAACTGTTTCAACCCACTATCAGAAAGTATTATATTTGGGACCTAAAAGTACAGAAATGATGGTAAAGTTATTGTGAATATTCCAGTGAATTTCCAGTTCTAGTGTTTCCCATTTACATGACAGCCTTTATTGAAATGTCCTACCTATTACACACACACACACACACACACACATTTGTGTCACTTTCATCAATGAATGCCTCCACAAGCAGCCATCCAGATGGTCTGGTAGATTGTGCCCAGTGCACTGGATGCATGCTGGTACTCCATGAGTGCAGCCACACACACGTGTACACACACACACACACACACACATGCACTCACAGTGTCAATAGCAAGCTCTCCAGGGCACAGCTGGTCTGTGTGTTGGGTACGTTGAGAGGGTTAGACTAAAAAAAAATAAAAAATTTGCCAGATGGGAAGGGATAGAGGAGAGGGACGGAAAGACAGATAGTCATAAATTACCAAGACAAAATGTGGAATACCAGCACACTGCGTTCACACACTCGATAAATCCATGCGTGCACGTGCGCACGGGAGCACAGCGGGTGCATGAGTGCGGCTGATCAATGTCGCTGGCACTAGGTGAGGACACGGTGCAAAAACAAAATTGAATATAGGAAAGAAGAGGCCATATGGAGGTGCAGGATGTTGGGGGGGGAGGGAAGAGAGGGGAATTAAAAAAGGTAAGGAGACATGAGGAAGGGGAAGAGGACGAGGGGGGGTTATGAAAGTTGCTGGGATGTGTGAACGATGAAGGCAGAAAGGTCACGGTAGCATAAGGAGGGTGTAAATTGTCCAGAACATAAAACTGCTGCTGTCGACTCTAGGGGATTCTTTTCCCCCCCTTATTTTTCTGCTTTCTAAAAATAGCGCTTGCTCAGTGTAGGGGGAAACTAGGACACTGTTACTTCTCATGTCTCTCTGTTGTATCCATACCTGCCCTATACATCTAGATAGATAGATAGATAGATAGATAGATAGATAGATAGATAGATAGATAGGTGGATAGGTACTTCATGCACCCCCTATTAATGAATTATAACCATGTTATTGAAGAGGGATAGCATCTCCTCTATTAGATTACAGCAATGCATGGTGCATCGAACAAACCCAAGCCCTCTAATTATCAGGTAAAGAGGGGCAAGCACTCTAAATACCCCTTGAGGTTTAAACATGCTATTGTGCATGCCACAACATGCAGTTAAACACAAATACAGCACGCTCACATGTAGAAATTCAAGCGGCTACAAAGAGTCTTAACTGAAACCATCAGCGAGAACAGAGGTGACTTCCACACAGTCACTCGCCATGACTGAATCGGACGAAAAGATGGCAGGCACACTGTCGTACGGAAGACATTCAGAAGGAAACTGCAGGAGATTTATTCCTCAGAGAATTTCATTTTTGACATTCAATTTTGCGGTTATGATTATAGGCAGGAGTTGAAAGGATTCAAAACCGATCATCTCCCTCCTTTACGGTTGGCTATATAATATGTCTATTATTCAATTTATCATACGTGGTGAGAGATTGATATATGAATGGTGGGTGCAGGTCACAGTGAACATTACTTTAATACAGCTGGCTTGTATAGTAACATTTAATGTTGGCTTGGCAAGACAGACCGCCTCTTTATGGAGTTCTTTGTCCTGATTGGATAAAGCTGGCAGGGATAAAGAACATGTCTTTTCTCTTTTTATGCATGAGCACAAAGACGAGAGACACGGTCACTGACGAACTCTCTATAAATACTATTTGGTTAACTGTTGTTTTATAGAGCTGTTTATCACTTATTTAAATAATAAAATAACACTTATGGCAGCTTCTATCTCACATAGCCACAAATAGATATATTACCTTGTTGCTAGAAGGGTGTTATAAAACAGAGCTTTTTCTTTCTCTCGCTCCCAAAGCAAACACGCGCAGTAGCCAGATCAAAATCCTTACCACACAAGGTGGTGGTGCTCATGGGATATGCAGTCTTCATTCGGGGAAAGACTATAGCTGTCATCCCCCAAAGTTAAAGGGACACTTGACCGATTTGCATTGAGCTTTGTATCTTCAGGAAAACAGTCATGTTTTTGAATGGTCGTGCATCATTCCCTCAGTTTGCCCTGAGACAGGAGAACTAGAGATTTCAGTGTTGGACTTCCTGCTTTCAATGATGTAAAAATCGTCATTTTACGTCATTGAAAGCAGGAAGTCCTATATCTGTGTTGAGAGGGAAGACTACAAACGCTTCGCTCATTTTTCCAAGGGTGGGGGCTAGAGGTGGGACCCACTCACGGTACAGACCTATCACAGACCAATGGGCGGGACTTCACTTGCAGAATGAAAATACATAGCTGCCATATTTGTTGGCCAATAAGCGAACAGACGCTGTGGAGCCAGGTTTGACCCACGATGGCAGAAGATATGCAATATGATATTTCAGACAACGAAGAGAGTGATTTCGAGAGCGTGATGCTCGAGTCAGATGTTCGCGGCTACCTGTACGAGCCACAATACAGCGACGAGCAGCTGAGGGAGATGGAGGCGGCAGGTCTTCTGCCTCGGCTGCGGCGGCAGCTGCAGCCGTGGCAGAAGACCTGCCTGTCCCGGACGAGGAGCCCGGACTGGCTCGAGCAGGGGCGGACTGGCGGTGCCACCGGTGCTCTCGCTGTGCGCCTATGGACACCGAACTGGACTCTGTCTGCTGCAGTGAATTCCAGACATGCCAGTTTCTTCGCGACGAAATATCTACAGCGGACGGAGATATGTGTGGTGTGCCGGATTAGTGGGAGTGGCTTGCAGAGCAGTGCATTGTGGTGCATTGTGGGAGTTGTTGTCTTTCATACAAATGCGCCCTAAAGTCACTTTCTGCCTTTTCTCAGTCAAATAAGCACAAAATTCAAAAATGATGTTACATTTTGACTACAAATATGACCCTCTTTCAATAAAGATTAATGTTTCCATCGGTGAAATGCTTCTTTAATCTTATTTTCATAAAGAAAATAATTAAATCTGACTAGAATGCACCAGGAATAGTAACACACTGAAACAAACAAGGTAACGTGATATCTTTAAATGAAATTGTCTTGTTTGAATAGGCCAGATATTAAACTGCAGCCTAATGGTAGGTCTATTTTCTAACATAATTTAACAGAACGATATGTTTATTTTAATTATACTCTGCCTCATTGATCACCATCATCTTAAAGCTGGAATTATTCTCCACCTCAGTTCTTGGCTTTTTTGGCTACTTTTAACCCTCTGAAAATGATCTTCTGAAGGCTGTCACTCAGTTTTTAAGATTTTTAAGCCATAAGCATCAAGAAATCTTGAAATTGAAATGAATCCTGATACATGTCATGCTAGCTTACTGGGAAAGGAGCTAAATATCGCTCCACGTTTGAACTGTTTTTACCACGAGGTCCGCGACCTCAACGTGAAATGATTAAGTTGAGGTGATTATTTTCAGTCAGCACTTAATGAGGGATGAGATGAGGATGAGGAACCTGCTACTGCTCAAACTGAGAAACTAGATTCATGGCTGTCTGACTGCCTTCAGTCTTTACAACTTCTGACATTAGCTGTTCTTAAACTGTGCTACCTGTGAAATGTGCTCACCTTTCTTTTGAAAGAAATGTGTGAGGAGTTGTCTTCCCTCTCCTTGCTTCATTTCCCTTTCTGCCTTTTCCTTTCATTTAAGGCTCCCTGGTTTTGCTCTCTTGGGGAAAGACATGTTGATGAGCAGCAGCCACCCCGATAGTTAAGCTGTTTGGAGACGCATCTTCCAGCTGCAGGGGTGGACTAAACCATTCTCTACTGTGAGGGGTGAGAGGGGCCTCAGACAGCCACCACTATTCATTTTATACAGAGTAAAATCTCTCATCTGATTTATTCTGCCAATTTTGAGTTAGTTATGACACTAATTACTCAGAGGTAAAAAACAACATTTCTATTTCAGGCCTTTCGAACCCC
>CAEMYA010000446.1:511932-522195 GCA_903131615.1 Diplodus sargus
CCCCCCCCCCCCCTCCCCCCGCCGCCCTGGTAATCAGTCCCACTTTTCCCCCCAGTTAGCCCCTGCTACTGAAACCAGCATGAACCGACTCCAACACTCTACTGACCTCAGAGTCTCCAGTCTGCAGTCTGGACTCTTCCTCAGATCACACAGCAGCTTCATGTCTGAATCCTTCAGCTCGTTGTCAGTCAGCTCCAGCTCTCTCAGATGGGAGGGGTTGGACTTCAGAGCTGAGGCCAGAGAAGCACAACTGATCTCTGACAAACTGCAGCTCCACAATCTGAATAAAGAATAAATGATGGAGATAAGAATCAATTTATAATCCAATGTGTGTAAATCAAATGTTAGTTCAGAGGATCTTCTGTTAACAGATTAAATCATAAACATTAATTTACTTTAACAACTAACTGAAAATTTTCTGCAGTTATTTTAAGAAACAAAAGTCTTAAGACTTAATCTAGATTTAAAAAACATGAAAATATGAACCAAAGGAGATTTATAACTTTATGGATGTAAGTAATATATGAATGTAAATCAAATATTTATTCAACAGTAACAGAGTCAGTGAACTGACCTCAGAGTCTCCAGTCTACAGTTTGGACTCTGTAGAAAATCACAAAGCAGCTTCACTCCTGAATCCTGCAGCTTGTTTCCACTCAGGTCGAGCTCTCTCAGATGGGAGGGGTTGGACTTCAGAGCTGAGGCCAGAGAAGCACAGCTGATCTCTGAAAAACTGCACCTCCACAATCTGAACAAAGAATAAATGATGGAGATAAAAATCAATTTATAATCTAGTCAGATATGTTCAGGTTTTAAATGTGTAGCTCAACATTACTGTGTCCTCGTCAATGAGCTTTTCTCTAAAATGAGTAGAGAGACTTTGTCATTGTGTTATTGTGGATCATCATCAGCCTTCTACAGACATCATCCACATGTCAGCACAACATTCATACAGCTGTTCATGTCAACACAGATTAATAACCAGCTGCTGATCTCAGTCAGGTCTGTTATTGGAGAACACACAGAAATGCATTTTTAAATACCTTCTTTTGAAAATATGCTTTGATCTGTGTGTTCTTCAGGATCAATATCACTGATCAGATATTTTCCTGAAAACAATAAAACTAATGGAAACTAAAGAGATATTTGTACTTCAGCTACTCAACTGCATCAATTTAAAACAAATATTAATTCATGTTCTGTTAACAGATTCAATTGATGAAAATAAACAGTTTTCTTTAAAAAATAACTGAATATTTTCTAAAGTTTCTTTAACAAACAGAGTCTTTATTAACTGAAGACTAAAATTATTCAAGAAACATTAAAATATGAACAAAAGGATATTCATGACTTTATGGAGGTAATAAACAATTCAACATAAATATGGTTCAATTTTTAATTAAACATATGAGATCTACAACAGTAACAGAGTCAGTGAACTGACCTTAGAGTCTCCAGTCTACAATTTGGACTCTGTAGAAAATCACACAGCAGCTTCACTACTGAATCCTGCAGCTTGTTATCACCGAGCCACAGCTGTCTCAGATGGGAGGGGTTGGACTTCAGAGCTGAGGCCAGAAAAGCACAGCTGATCTCTGACAAACTGCAGTCCCACAATCTGAACAAAGAATAAATGATGGAGATAAAAATCAATTTGGATCAATTATTAAATCAGTCATAATTAGTGGGCTGTGCTCGCCAGCCCACTATTGTTATTCCTCGCGCCTCTTCCTCTTATTCATCCTCCTTCCTTTTTTTCGGTCGCTATCTCTCTCACACCGTTGCGCACACAAACGAAAAATATATCAAAACTTGTGGCTCGATCGGACTCGCTATGCTGTTATTCAGTTTTCCAGAATAGTACGTCTTACGACGCGAAAAACTGCGAAGAGTTTCCCATAAGGAATGAATGGGACGAGGTCAAAAAAGTCTCAAATCTTCGACGTTGATCAAAGATCTCCTGATCTGGCATATATTCACCTAGAAACACCATTCAAATGTGTAACATGTAGGCACAAGTCCTGTGTATTTGACGCGTCTTCAACTTTTTTCCTAGGATGTGTAGTTTTTGAATGGTGAGAGAATAAAAAAACTCTCAAAAATGTTCTCATTGCCTGACGCTCCTAGCTAGAAATTTCACTCAAAAACAGTGATATTTTCCAAAGTTGTAGTCAAACTTGTATTAATTCTCACAATGTGTCTATTTTATCGGTAGGATTTACGGTTTTTGATTTATTCGCCTATAACTGACAAGAGTAGCTCTCAATTGCTCTGATAAAAAAGTGATATTTTCCAAAGTTGTAGTCAAACTTGTATTATTTCTCACAATGGCCCTCATTTATCAATCTTGCATGAAAACGGGAGCAGATCTGAGCGCAGAATTGGTCTTACAACAGGACACATGTGTGATTTATGAAAGGTTCGTATCTGACCAATTCCAGCATACGAATGATCGGGTCTTGATAAATGCAGCGGCTGAATTTGATCGTCATTAACATGTTACGCCCTTAAATATTCCTGGTTCGGAGGCCTCGCCCACTGAGGTCCAACATGGAGAGAAGAAACTCTGGCAAGAAGAGAAACTTTTCCGAGATGGAGATCGGCATCCCGGCAGCACCGGCACATCAAAGGGTCCATTCACTAATGAAATGTTGTGCAGAACTGAACAGGTCAAAATAATATGGCACACTTTCTCTGGGTTATACAGCAGAGTTCCCCCTGCTGGTCTGAGACGGAGCCACCTGCCCTTCAGCACCCTGAAGCAGCTCCACTGTGATCCGTGTGCGTGTGTACGCACTATTGAATCTGCGTTCCTGCTCTGCAGCAGGTTTGCCAGCGGGGTTATTAGGGATACCGTTAATTAGTTGTCATGTTAGGCTATTTACATATTTTATTTTACAAAAAAGTGGTATCAGTAAAAACATAAAAAATAATCGGTTTTGATCAGTTCTAAATATGTGACTGCTTATGCTTAATGACATTAATATCAATGTTTAATAATTATTTTCAGACTCAGCCAGATTTCGCTGTGCTGCACCGCATATCCACAGACTCAGATTTGTGTACATGAGCTCAGACCTGACGTGAGATCTGATCGTAGCTTCCACTCATGTCCATATTGATAAATGCCGAAGTTTGCATGGAAATGGTCGTACGCACGGTTTTCTGCCGTACGTTCGTTTGATAAATGAGGGCCATTGTGTCTATTTTATCGGTAGGATTTACGGCTTTTGATTTATTCGCCTATAACTGACAAGAGTAGCTCTCAATTGCTCTATTCACTCCAATGTAAATCGGGAAGAGGATTTTCCAAACTGCACCCTTTTTCAACTCGCTCCTATTACCACATTTAAGAAACTAGGACCACACAACTTGATGAATGTGTTCTTTCAGGCCTTTTCCGCTTGATAGTGAAGACATTTTGCTGATACCATATCTGATTTTTTGTCATGGAGCAAAGCACACAGCCCACTCTTGTGATTTCCCGGCGGGGAATTGTCTAGTGTTATTTTTGTTGTTTCATTTTTTTCTGTTTCTAATTCATAACAAACACGAGTCATTTCATAAAATTACGAAGACAGATGTTTTCTGTGGAATTCTAAAATGGCGATTATGGAAATAAACACAAATGTATGTGTGTGAGTGTGAGTGTGTGTGTGTACTATTAAAATACAAATACAGTATTTCAGTAAATGGATCACTTTACAAACACCTGTTCCAGCACTCACTCACTGCTCTCACATTCAGACTTCATCATCATCATTATCATCATCTCCTTCAACACTCAGCTGACGGACTCTGAGCTTCATCCTAAATCATCTTCTAAACTCCACTCAGTAAAATAAGATGCTCTATCTCTTGATCCTACCTTACTGTACTGATAGTGTATAATTTATGCTCCTGTTCACAAGGTCACATCTTGTCTGAATGGAGGCATCATTCATTGTTGGTGACAGATCAGATACGATGCTTCAAACAGCTGCATTAGGAAATAGGCTTTACAGTCTCTTTGTGCTCCTGTAAGTCTAAGGGCCCTATTTTGCTGTAAAAAAACGAGAAGTGGCCTTGTATGGGGATGGGAGAAATCCATTGAAAGTAGCTTCGGTTAAACGGGCGTGGGAGGAAATTGCCATAATTCTTTCTAAGCCTGGCATCCCCATGACAGCGCACCTCAGGAGCAGTGCGCTCGGGCCGAGCAGTGCGCAACGGCCAGCTGATGAGGGAGCAGC
This sequence comes from Diplodus sargus, assembly GCA_903131615.1. Taxonomy (NCBI): domain Eukaryota; kingdom Metazoa; phylum Chordata; class Actinopteri; order Spariformes; family Sparidae; genus Diplodus; species Diplodus sargus. Next base: position 516,162 of record CAEMYA010000446.1, read on the forward strand.
GCAAACACCAAGGTGCAGAGGATCCAGACTCACTACACGCCGTGGCAGCATTGTCAGACCGGACCGCACTGTCCGGGCTGCTGCAAGGTATTAATGCCCGTCTTGACCGGCTGGCGATGTTGCTGCGGACTCTCAGGCGCATCGCCTCAAGTCTCCAAATGCACCACCTGCTCCTGTTGTGCACCTTACACCTTCCTCCTCCTCCCCCAACTCCATCTATGTCCACCTGCTCCACTAGGAGCACATCGCGCAGTGCCACTCCCGGACCCTCACGGCTACGGCGGTTGCGTCGCATATCAGAGGGAAAAAGAATTAGTTCTTCTGTTTAAATCTTTTCAACTTTTTTTGTATGGTTTGCAAAAACGGGAACTGCTTCCTTGTAGATGAGAGAAGCAAAGTGTATGCACGTTGAGCACACGCTACATATGGCCAAGCATGCGCCCTTAAAATAGCATCTGAATAAGCGCCACTGACTTTAGACCAGGTTTTTCCTGGTCTGTTGCGCAAGTGTTTTCTGAAACGGCAAAATAGCACCAGTGAACGTTTGCGCCGGAACACGCCTCCTCTTTTCGCTGAACCGCCCCCGGGAGCTCAAAGTCATTCCCTAATTTAAGGAAGCGCGTCTGTGGAGGGAAAACTCCAATGTGTGCCGAATGCAAAATAGGAATTACACAAGCGCCAGTGTACAAAGTCAATTGCGCCGAGTGCAAGATAGAGCCCTAAGTGTGTGTTTGGATCCTCCATGTGTGTTTGTTTGACAGAAACTGGCTTTATGTAAAAATGTAGAAGTTACACTGTGTCCTGAAGGTTATGTATAAAATGACATTTTTCTTTAAGTAGATACACAGTGTATAAGAGAAAAAGACATGAACTGACTGCAGAGTCTCCAGTTTACAGTTTGGACTCTTCAGTCCAGAACACAGCCGCTTCACTCCTGCATCCTGCAGCTTGTTCTCACTCAGGTCCAGCACTCTCAGATGGGAGGGGTTGGACCTCAGAGCTGAGGCCACGACTTCACAGTGAATCTCTGAGAATCCACAGTTATGAAATCTGTGATGACAGAGAAAAAAGAAGTATAAACATTTTCATCATAAAAAAAGACACTACATGTTTAATCAGAAAGCAAATGAACATGAGTGGCTGTGATCTGCTGGTCAGTTGTTGAGTCTGAGCTGGTCAGTCACTGATCAGCAGGTCTGTGGTTTAAAACTGGGCACCTCCTCTCCACATGTCAAACCCAAACCAGCAACATGAAGAACAGAAATCTGAGGCTTTAGACAAAATTGTCTATCAAAACAACTGTAATGTAAAGTGTCATATTCTAATAACCAAGATGCTGTGATTTGTTTGTTAACTGTTTTAACATGATGTTGATTAACTTTAAAATCACTGAGTTGTAAGTGCACTTGTATGTGTTTATCTCAGTTATGTGCTTGCATGTGTTTAACACAACTTTGATGTCACTCTGCTTTTTATTTACCAGTAAATTCATTTAATGATTCATTTTCAGTGCTAAATGAATAAAATAACCACAATAAGGGCTGTGCTAAAATGTCAATGCATCAATATATTGCGATATTTGTTGGTAATATACTTCACCGATTTCCAGCTCCAACAATCTGTATTCTGAAAATAATGATTCTTGTTTTAAACGGGCTGTGAAAGCCGACAACCTCCTGTAGGTGTCGCAGGACACTGTTCATACAGTGACACAAGAAATTAATACTAGCACTTTTTCTGAAGATGTTTACTGTGTGTTTACGGACACAGTCAAAATACTTGTGCAAATAATGAAGACATCTACATCAGTTCAGTGACACAAAAGAACTTCATGCACTTCAATTTCAAGTTTTTTTCTCTGAATCACGTCACATAATCACGACATTCATTTTCAGGCAGAAATGTGATCAGAGTCAGTAGGACAGACAGGATGACAGAAGCTTTTCCATGTATAACTGCAGCATTTCTTTCCTCATATAAGTTGTCCTGTTCCAAACCCGGCTCGCCTCTGTGGTTCTGATTCTACCTCCGGAGGCGGATCAGAGCCGCAGTGAAACTGTCACACAGACAGTGATGCAGAGCATCGCTGCATGATTCCTGCACTGACAGGGCCGTGTGAATGAGGCTAGTGTGACTGTACACAGCAACTTGTATTTCAGGGCCCGTATTCACAAAGATTTTTATCTTAACGTTAGGAGTACTAAATCGGACTAAAAGTTTTTATGTAGGAGTCGTTTCTTAAAAATAATTCACAAAGCCTCTGAGATCTACTTTTAGTAATGAAAACCCTGAACTCCTTAACTAGAAGTAACTCTCTGAAACAAAACAAATTAACTGCCATGTTTCACCAAACAGAGGTCATGTGATAATATTAGTCCCGTGCAAATCGGCATCTCTGTGATTTGGGGTTGTTTTTTGTTTTTCTTAAGGTTTTTGTGTTTCCCACGCCTTTTTTCTGCCCTTTTCCCAGTCGAGAATTATAGAGGCTGCGTTGGGAATTATAAATGAAAGTTTTGACAGCATTTTGGGTGCAAATTCAGGAGGCTCATCAGAAGAGTGAAATCTCGAAAGATGATTAGATGGATTACACGCATGGCAGCATGCAGTAAGGAACACTTTTCCATCTTTCAACAGGCTCACCAGTTATTATATTAAAAATATCCATATCTAACCGTTGTGCTGCTCCAGCAAGGGCTCTGGTGCGATCGACCCGGGTATAATGTCAGTAAATTCGACTTAAAACAGACTTCACTTATCCCGTGCGAATGCACCGCACGAAACGCAGACGTGGTGGGATAATTTCTAAATCACTTGAGGTCCCCAGGTAATACTAGAAGAAGAGCAACATTTTCCCCGCAGCCAAATACCGAAGTGTTGCCAAACATTTTAACCCCAGCGTTATTGGATTGTTTCGGTTGGTTGGGGACGTTACTGCATCCCTCACCAACTCAACCACAACTTCAATCCCTTCGCGGTACATCCGATATCGCTTTAATAATTCCCTGTCATTTAGCGTCTCCAACTGTGACTAGGTCTTAGCGAGTTAGGGGCTCTATCTTGCACTAAGCGCAATTGACTTTGTACACTGGCGCTTGTGTAATTCCTATTTTGCATTCGGGGCACATTGGAATTTTCCCTCCACAGACGCACGTCCTTAAATTAGGGAATGACTTTGTGCTCCTGGGGGCGGTTCAGCAAAAAGAGGAGGCGTGTTCCGGCGCAAACGTTCACTGTTGCTATTTTGCCGTTTCAGAAAACACTTCCGCAACAGACCAGAAAAAACCTAGTCTAAAGTCAGTGGCGCTTATTCAGATGCTACTTTAAGGGCGCATGCTTGGCCATAATGTAGCGTGTGCTCAACGTGCATACACTTTGCTTCTCTCATCTACAAGGAAGCAGTTCCCGTTTTTGCAAACCATGTAAAAAAAAGTTGAAAAGAATTAAACAGAAGAATAACTAACTCTTTTCCCCTCTGATATGCGACGCGCCCGCCGTAGCCGTGAGGGTCCGGGAGTGGAAATGCGTGATGTGCTCCTAGTGGAGCGGGTGGACGGAACAGGAGCAGGTGGTGTGTTTGCAGACTTGAGGCGATGCACCTGAGAGGCCACAGCAACATCGCCACCCGGTCAAGATGGGCATTAATACCTTGCTGCATCCCAGACAGCGCGATCCGGTCTGACAATGCTGCCACGGCGTGTAGTGGGTCTGGATCCTCTGCACCTTGGCGTTTGCGCTGCTCTGTCATCAGCTGGCCTTTCGCACTGCTTGGCCCGTTCACACTGCTCACAGAGGCCCGGTGCGATGTCATGGGGATGCCAGCCTTAGAAACAATTGTTGCAATTTCCTCCCACGCCGTTTAACCAAAGCTAATTTGGATGGATTTCTCCCATCCCCATACAAGGCCACGTCTCGGTCTTTTATAGCCCTGACGAGAACGTTGGTCTCCTCAGCTGCAAACCGCTCCTGGCGTGCGCCTGGCAAATTCGCCACTATAATAGCAATCTGCCATGGAGGAAGCACGCCTGCTTTTAAAGGGAATGTGAGATGACGCTCTGATTGGTTTATTGCACGTTACGCCCAAACCACACCTATGACTAATGTAGCTACTTCAGACCAACCCATTGTAGATTTGCGTCGGGCGCAAGAGTCATTTATCCCGCTGGCATAATAGCAACAGCGCCTGAGATCTGCACACAACGCTCCTTGCGCTTTGAGTTACTTGCGTTTCAGATCGTTAAAATAGAGTCCTAGGAGTCCTCTGGACTCTAAGGTCTCCCAGACTTAGGTGCTACTTTTAGGCCTAAAATATTTTGTGAATAACTCTTATATTCAAAAATAAGGAGTCCTAAAGTTACAACTGACACGCCCATTATTTTTAGGAGTTGCTCCTAAATTCGCCTGTTAGGAGCTACTTTTAACCTTAAGATTCTTTGTGAATATGGGCCCAGATCTGTTTTCAGTAACTATGTGGTGAAGTGCAACATATCACATTATGCATTGTATCACAATGTATTGTCACACATATTGAATCAAGTCCTTGCTGATACTGAGCTGTAATTGTAATTGTATCAGTGACAGTTTGTGTAAAGTGGAGTTCAGGTGTGTAACAGCTTCACTTCTTCTCTGAGCTCGGTGATGATAAAATCCTCCACTGAACTGAACCGTTAAAGACGCATTAAAAAAGAAACAGTGCACAAAATGTGGATTAAAATCTGGACTGTGGAGACATTTCTGAAGCCTCCATCAGCCAAAGAAAGACAGTGAGAAGATGACAGAAGTTACTAGTGTTCACTAGTTTCATAGATAGAAACACAACAATGATTTTTATATCTAAATGAACACATGTTTAATTGTTTGATAAAGAAACAGGTTAAATACTAATTTTAGGAAAACTTTTCCCAATGTGGAGGTTTTATATCGTACATGTGTCTTGAGGGAGGATCTCTACTCTAACACTGATGTTGTTTTACAGTCTTGATAATCACATCTGGACTTACTGAGCCTTCCTGCAGTTCCTCACAGCTGGAATCAGTCTCAGTCGTCCCTCCTTTGTTGTGTTGTAATTGAATGTGTACAACTCATCCAGAACCTCCTCCGACATCAGCAGCATGTAGGCCAGAGCTGAGCAGTGGATCACAGAGAGTTCCTTCTTTGATCTGTTCTCTGACTTCAGGAACTCTTGGATCTCCTGATGAACTGAGTGGTCGTTCATCTCCATCAGACAGTGAAAGATGTTGATGCTTCTGTCAGGAGAGACATCATCTCTGTTCATCTCCTTCAGGTTGTTGACGGCTCTCTGGATTATTTCTGGACTGCTGTCTGTCTGACCCAGCAGACCTCCTAAGAGTCTCTGATTGGACTCCAGAGAGAAGCCATGAAGGAAGCGAACAAACAGGTCCAGGTGACCATTTTTACTTTGAAGGGATTTCTCCATGGCTTTCTTAAGGAAGTAATCCAGGGATGGGTAACTTGTCTCATGGCCACAAGTGCACCTACCAAAAAACTTGGAAATCTTCTCAAAAACAGAATTTGGTTTTGAGTCTTTTAGGAAAGCCTTAATTACCTCTTTGTTCCTGTTGGTGAAACAGTGGAACATGTAGACTGCAGCCAGAAACTCCTGAACGCTCAGATGAACAAAGCAGTAGACTGTTTTCTGGAAGATCACACTCTCTCTTCTGAAGATCTCTGTACAAACTCCTGAGTACACCGAGGCCTCAGTGACATTAAGACCACAGCGCTCCAGGTCTTCTTCGTAGAACATGATGTTTCCTGTCTCCAGATGTTCAAACGCCAGCCTCCCCAGCTTCAGAAGAACTTCCCTGTCAGCCTCCGTCAGCTCCTGTGGACTCGTCTCACGTCCCTCATCATACTTCTGCTTCTTCCTTCTTTGTCTGAACCAGCAGGAAGTATGAGTACATGTCAGTCAGGGTCTTGGGCAGCTCTCCTCTCTGGTCTGTAGTCAACATGTGGTCCAGAACTGTAGCAGTGATCCAGCAGAAGACTGGGATCAGACACATGATGTGGAGGCTCCTGG
>CAEMYA010000447.1:8631-28858 GCA_903131615.1 Diplodus sargus
AAATGTGTTGGCATGTTTTTCCTGAAATGATCAGATGCAAAATCTAATGTAACAGTTTTTGTGGATTAGATTAATGGCAGAGAATTGCATTAACCCACTATAATCAGGCATTTTATGTAATTCTTTCGATAGCTTGTTGAGCAAGAACATTTTCACATTTTTATCCTTATTCTACTCTTTTCTGTGAGGTTTTATTGATTGTTCTCAGGAAGTTTCACCAAATCTCTCTTCACTGTCATTGGTAAGACTGCATTAGTGTGACCGACACCCCTGACGTCAAGCAGATGAAAACATAACTAATTTAGCAGTAACAGTAAAACAGTGTAACAGTGTAAAAGGCGACCTGTGATCAACAGAGCAGAGGCAAATACAAAGGCCGCCATCCCCAAAAGTATTGGACCATTTGGAAATAAGACTCAAAAATGTATTTTCATGTGCCACTTAAAGGTCCCATTTTCATGTTTTTTGATAATAACTGTGCATTCACATTAGCAATAACTACCCTTAGCACAGCTGGTTGTTACAAGACCACCATCAGAGCTGATGCAGAAAGGTGGTGGACGGTACCTGGTCAGGCCTGTCAGAACTGACCAATCTAAGCAGACTTCGGTTTTCAGGAGAGCGGCCTTAAAGAGACAAGCACTAAGACAGACAGAGTGAATAAAGCTGCTGCAGCAATTGACTCAAGGTTTTTTTACACCCAGCACAATATACCCAAAATAAAAGTATGAACCTGAAAATGGGACCGTTAAGAACTGAACTGTCGTTGTTCAAGTTCTTTCATTAAGCCTGGTGTTTTGTGTAAATAAGCCTTTTTCACAGGTGTTGCTGATAACATTAATGACGTTTCCAATCTACTCAAATATCTCATCAAGCCATGACAGTGAGTGAAGCAGCTAAATAGAATTCAGCCATCATTAACTTGATTATTTGCCTCTAAACCTTTTCTGTCATGACATTTCAAAATGTTGTCTTTAAATCTACTGTTGAGTCATAGATGACTTCAGTAAAAAAAAAAACAACAACTTCCTGCTACATTTGTACACTAAAATACTGAATGCATAGTGTTGATGATTGAAATTAAATCACAGCATGTTAGAATAAAGTCCTTATTAAATTCATTTGTTAAGTATTAGTCCTTTCTTTGCTACAAGAGAGAAAAAAAATAATCTTCTCTTTCCTGCCACAGATTGAAAGGTGTTGCATCACCTTTTTCCCTTCAAGCTCCAAGCAAATTATACACCCATTATCTATCTTACAGAGGTAATTTGAGTACTTATTCTCACCAGTTTGAAAATAGACAACAAGGTAGTGCATCCAAATTCTGTGTCTGTGTCATTAGCATAGCCAAGCAGAATGCCATAATTGGGTAACGTGTTTCTAATGCCTCTAATGAACTCTGCTCATTTGTATGCTCACTTTCTGAGCCTGATATGCCAAGTAATTATCATTTATAAAACACCATAAAAATTAATGCACAGTAACTAATCTGCAGCTATGACGTGAAAAATGATTGCACAATATTTGTGTCAGCTCTGAAACCGAAGTCCAAACAGCAACAATTGCAGAATAATCACAACACTTAGACATGACTGATGACATTTCGCTTTTATTTGACATATCAAGGACACACACAAGTGGTTTTGGACATTTTTCTTTTTTTTTCTAAGACTGGGAGCTGCAATGTTATAATGTAAGCCCTGCTTCATTGTGCAGTGCTGTCAGTCAGCTTACTGAACTGAGACCTGAGGTTGCAGACTGGCGGGTAGCATAAACACTGAATCATAATCTCTCTTTGTGTTGAGTTTCAAATGTCACAATGTCTGCAGCTTTTTCAGGTCACAAAAACAGTTTTGTGATACCAAAAAGAGCATTGTTCTCTGAGAGTATTTTTAACACAAGTGACACCAGTGGAATGTGAACTCTAGCTCTGCCAGCACCATCAGCTGCACATTGTGCTGCACACAAACACACACATGATCCGTTCCACTGTAATGACTAATGATCGATGACACTGTCTGTTGACTTTAGGCTCAGCTATGGATGGCACATGAAAAATCACTGTAACATAGCCTCATGTATTTTTAAATGACCCTTTTCATTTGCTGTTGATGCCATGAACACCTGAGCTCACACAACCTTGAAATTTAGACTGTTATCACGTGGGAATTAAATTTACTAATTGTTGTCCTTTTCAATGAAAAAAGACAAGGCCGAAAGCCTGGAGCATGGCTAGCATTAGACACAGGCAGGTTCACACCGTTCATACACTGATTTTATGATTTGATATGATTTCAGCTCTTTGTTAAACATTTCTCTGAATGCAGTAATGTACTGTAAAAAATACTGTAACACATTTAATCAGCAAAACTGAAAGCTTTATTTATAAACTCTCCCAATGAAATGAGTCAGGAGTTTAAAACAATCAATGACATTCAGCTATACCGCGTGCGCAGACGGGAATGTTAATGTAGAAATGCCCATAACCTTTCTCGACTCTCATCCCACCCGTTATTGATCTTGATAATACTTTTTATGACCCTTACTGCCTGATCGAGCGGCTGCAAATCTCTCACCAGAGGGTGCAGCAGCGCTCCTCCTCCTCCTTGTTTAAATATAATATCTTTTCGTATGCAGTCAAACAGAGTTGTTGATGGGACAGATGACTATGAAATGGTAGCCGAGGATCACATACATGTCCCTCAGCAAAGACAAGTGCCGCTGGTTTATGTATGCCAGGCCCTGGTGCACCTGGCTCTTAAAGGGAATGGGAGACAACATTTGGATTGGTTTGATGACACACACCCATGACTAATTCAGAGGCTAAATACAACCCCTGTGCCACACTTTGCGCCCAGATTATCCACCGTTTAACTGGCGCCCCAAATGCACTAGCGTGCTCGCTTTAGACTGAGAGCCGTTGAGCATCTACATTGGGCCCTCTGTCACCATCTCAGCGTGTAGAGGAGGAGTTGGATGGGAGGGGCAGGGAGAGAGTGATTTGCATATCCAATATTAATGAAGAAACTCCTCTTATGGAGATCAGTCATGAGATGACACAGTAATGACTTGAGAACACACCTAGCACAGCTTTCACAATTTCACCTGAAAATTCCAAATGACAGGTATGTTATGTTATTTTCACTCTGCTGCAGCTCTTCCACATAGAGCCAGGCTGTTTTAAAGTACATCTCCAGTCGATGTCATTCTGGTCTGGCGGTCTGCTGGAGCAAGATCTGATGTTAGCTAATTTCAGCTATCACAGCTAACATGGTGTATGTCGAAAAAAATTGCAGACACATTAAATTACAGACATTGATAAATATTTTGACGCTGCAGGTGATTAAAGAAATTGCAGTGAATCTGAACTGCACCACAATGACACTGACCTCAGAACTGGCTAAATGAAATTCAGCCAACATTAATTTGATTATTTTCATTGATTGACATTTCAAAATGTCTTCTTTAAATCTACCGTACTCCGACATGGCAGCACAAGCATTGGCTTACACGAGTTCCCCTGGCTGATCTTAGCCAAAGTTAGCTGTGATAGCTGACAGTAGCTAGTGACTAAATGAACTTTAATCCCAGTTTTATGAGATAAAACAACATAAGAGAGAAACATACTTGCTGTCTGGGAGTTTCTGTTGAACTATTGGAAGCCATTGCTGTGTGCCAGGGCCGAAGCAGACCTCAGGTCCGAATCAAAAGCTAAAACTGGGAGTACACTGGGACAGACCTACATGTAAAGTTTTTTGCCTGAAATGAACATAGGTTGATATAACAATATATAATAAGTTGTGCCTTTTATTATTATCAGTGAAGTTTTTACAGAACAGCCTGAGAACCTCCGCTCAGCATTTTTTTATCATATGAGTGAGAGAACTAATTACTGAAAGGTTTTATAAACTTGAGCTATCTGTTATCATGAGTACAGATACTGACACATTGTAATTGAGTAATACCATTACTAATCAAATTTAAATGATCTGTATCATATACTCTTTTCAGCCAAACACTCCATCCTACTTTAAGCACAAATAATAATTGCTTGGGTTAAGGAAAATATCATGGCTTGGCTTACAATAAGTAAGCTATGATAATAAGGTAAAATGTATCTTACATACGTGACGTAGTTGAAGTATGTTGCGTGACTTAACAAAAACTCACTGTTGACTCTTGTTTTAGCATAGGGCATGAACAGCGTTCTCCTGACTGAATGCTTTTGCACACCAAGTCCAAAACTTGCTGCGTGGTTAAAAATGAATACAACCTTGTGTTTCTATCAGTCATTGCTCATCACACAATGAAACCCAACGTTTCGAAAGTTTTTTTTTTTCTTTCTGTTCATCACATTTGTCAAACATTTTTAGGTAGCTATTTGACTATTCAGAGCCACTGTGTTGTGATTCAACAGTGATAAAGTGTGTTAAAACAGAGTGATCACAGGACTGCGTTAACAATGCAATTTCATACTTGTCTGTGTGTGCCTGCCTCAGAGACACTGCCAACCACTGTTTAAGATCAACTGGTTCATGAAAATTGATGATTTTGTTTTTAATGTGTCTTTCCAGTATAGCTAGCAGAATATCAAACTGGACCACTGACATCCTGACACACAGTATACATGTACCTGGAAGCGAGTGAAATAATCCAGCACCTTCTTTATCAGCAGGGGAAATCATGCTCGTAGGCCCACTACACAAAATTTGCACTTTAAGCAATGAATGTGAAAACAGCCATCTTGCGTCAAACTTACACCTACTACATATTTAATATCTACATCCCCTTAAAAAAGTGATCTATGCACATGTATTGCAGCATTTTTGAGATTGTTTCCGTATCTTCTTCTGCATAACCAAGTATTGCCATGTTATTGTCGCATGATCCTGTGATGAAATATCTTTATGAACAATATCATCGCCAAATGTGATTGTGGGAGTGAATATCGTTTTTTTTTTTTCTTTTTTTGTGAAAATAACTGCATTGACAGCGTGTCTTCAATTCAGTACCATATGCTGCCTCAATACTGTGAGCCAACACCAGATAACTTCTAAATGATATCTTTCATGCAGCTACAACTCAACTCAACTGCTAAAGTGCTAAAAAAAAAAAAACTTGGCAGGATGAATCAGAGAGCAACATGTACAAACTAAGGGAAACTTGACACATTCTCAAAGCACACTCAACACTTTTTACATGATTATAGAGACACACAGTCCTTCAGTCTGGCTCACTCCGTCAGTTAATAATGAGTGATTAGGATGGGGATTAGTGTGGGCACAGTGAGCAATCTGGCATTTTGAAGAGGCTTTATCGCTCAAGCCGCACCGGGCAGTGTTTTGGCTGTTTTATGTCATTACTGACACAGTCCTCCCACTCTTGGCAATACACTCCCATTGTGTTTATGTGCACTAGTGTTTCCCACAGACACTTATCTTGACAGTGTGGAACAGCTTCTGAAACAATATTTATAACAAGTGCTTATACATGCTTAATCACGAACAGACAAAAGCTCCATATCCAAAAGGAGGAGGGCTTGCTTCATAGGTCGCTGTCGTTACATAATTGTCTACCTGATGATTTATTTTGTAGCTAAATCCCTCTTTAGCTAAATTCTGAAGAATATAGATCTTTTTTTATCAGCCAGAAACAGACCCCTTGATAATACGTTTTTTTGCTAATTTTCGAGAATCAAACCACTATCGACCAAGTTATTCGACTCATAATCTGGATTTTGCACAAGAAAGCTGGGTCAGATGAGTGTTTTGTCGCTGAAAAAGAATTTGTCCTCTAATGACACTGATGAAGAATGTCTGATCATCCTGTACAAACCGAGGAGGGGAGCGGATGTTAACTGTCAGACAGCCTGAATTTATTTAGAAGCTATATTTATTCATGTCTGCATTTTGACTTCATGCAACAATGTGCCTAACTGTCGGACCCTCAAACAGGCCATATTTGCAAAAAGGAGGTGGCTGATAATTTATTAATTCAGTAAATGGCTCTAAATCAACGGTGAAATAATCAGCTGGAGAAATGCACTTTATCTGAGCCTTCTAAATAAAACCAGTGACATTCTGTTCAGTCAGAATACAAAGGCTGTGACTCAAAAATCTATTTTCACTTATAGTAGATGGAAAAACCTAAAAGCAGAGGTTTCACATTTATCTTTGTTGCAGCTGCGTAGATTGATGTTTGCATTCTATCATTAAAACTGAATGTCCTTCACGTAAGATGTGAGGCAAATGTTGACATTACGCTGTACTGTAAGAGGAGGCATGCTCGAAAATGGGTCTTCACTTGAGTGACAGGCCAGAATTGATTTTTTTGACAATGAGATAGTGGAGAAACACAATCAGGGGCCATTTCAGTCGAGACCTGGCCAGAAGCCCTACACACTCACACTCACACACACGCGATCATTCTTCTCCACTTTGATGGTCTTTACCAGCTTAGCTTTCCCCACCAGGCGTGAAGGTCATTGGCCTTTTCTCCCCATAAAAGTACTGACCACGCTTCACGTTGTCTGTCTCACTGGTTGATTGGCACAAGAGATCTTCTGCAGCGGACTTTTGAAAGACACAAACATACAAAGATTAATAGAAATATGACATGAAGTGTTTGAATTGACTCAGAGCAGTGGAGACAGTTTGATGGGTCAGAGAGCCACCATAAGTCTACCAGGTTAATGAAGTATAAGCTATAAATAAGAGTTTTATGTTGAGTGTTAAAGGTTACAACTATAATTTCCTTACTATTAAGGGTAATCTATATGATTATCTTCACAGTATATCATTTTGGCTGGTAGTACACTAATCAAACAGTTACATTGTTGCGCTATTATGTTCTAAAAAGAGGTATCATAGATATTAAACAGTTGATTTTGAAAAATGTATATCACATCATTTCACAACCACAGATCCACAGTGAAATTAATCAAAATCATTCACCTTGGTACTTATATCATTACTGATTTGATACATTCTGGTGTATATGACCTATTGGAAATAAAGCTGCAAAAACTCACCTGACGTGAGATAGAAATAGTTTGAAACGAAAATGGTCGAAAATCAGCAGAGGTTAGGTAGAAAGCAGTTGAGGGTCTGGAAATGTATCGAAGAAATTGTCAGTTATGGAGGAACTGCTTGCTTGAATATAGCAGAATGATATCATAAAACGATACAAGGATCATTTCAATTGGTTTTGAGGTAATCTGAGGGTAATTTCAAAGAAAAGAATGCACGTAATGTGGTAATTACCACCTACTTACCATGAAATTTCCAGACCTATATAATAAGAGTGTTACCAGTGTTTTCTAGGGAATTCAGGATTCACGACCTCACACAAAAATGATGCTCATATGGAATCAGGTTTGACAAATGTATCTGTACCATTTTGTACTGTTATGCAGTTTGTATCTTCCACATGGAATCATGATCTAATCTAATCTTGAGTGATAGCACCCTTAATTCAAAGTTAATGATGGAAGGTACACCTGTTCTACTGTGTTTTCATCCCAATTCAAAACATGCTTTCATGTCCAGTTTGCAAGTTCAGTCTGAATAAATTATGTGAGAAAGTCTTCAGATCAGATTGTTTTAGGACGCAATTAACTGCGATTCTTGAAGGGCATGTCACAGATTTTTGGGATCTAAGGCTCAAACGATGATTAAAGCCATTAAACAGGCATAATGTTCATTCAAAGAGCATCAGTGACTGTGTACTAAAGGAGGCCTCCAACCACACAGGCACCTTTTTAGCTTACTGAGTTTTCCTCAGCTAAGGAAGGTCAACTGACCTGAGCGAAGCTGATTAATCTGGTTCATCAGTGGAGGTCATGGAAGCTGTGGGTAATGGGACAGTAATTGAAGGGAAGCAATAGAATCGTTCCCTGGGACTAATCCGAAACTATTGGGGAGAATATTGAAAATAGATCCCTCTATTACAACCAGGGCAACAGTGGCTTTTGGCAGGAATCTGTTTAAAATCCAGTCAGTCTTTAGCCTACTGAGGAGCTGAGGCTCTAATGAATGTTAATCCTATGAACATTTTTTGACTCTTTTTTCGCCTCTTTATTCCGTGGCATCTTCCCCCTCTCTTTCTCTCCCTTTCCATCCCTACAGTGGATTGATCTAAGGATTACTGACAGTGGGGAAACCTCTTCAGCTACCTGGAACACAAATGTGCAGCATGTTACTTGATGCAGCAGACTGTGAAAAGCTGCTTTGAAATGTTGCTGAGCTATCTGCTGCAAATTACTGAAATGTGATCTATAAAAAGGAAGATTGAATTCACGGAAAATTTGAACATATACAGATATAATGGGAACACAACATGTAACACACATGTGTGTCATCTGTAGACATTGCCATGTCTTATGGAATAAAAGGTTACTGTGTATTAATGAATTAATACATAAGTGAACAAGTAAAATATTGTGAGAATTTCTGGATGAATGAGGTACTTTTAAACTGAAACTGTGTATTGTCATTGGTGATCAAGTAGCTAAATACACGCATATGTCTCCCCTCTTCAGGTGACATCAATAAAAACTTCACTATTTTGGTATATTTGCAATAGCTTAAGTTATATTGAGGTAACTGCAGGAAAGATTTTAGATTTACCTCCTTAAATAATTCATAATAAAGTGGATTTTCACTTGAGGCAGTGCATTCAAGCTTTGCCTTGTCCTTTTTAATTGAAGTAATGCTGTATGTCTTTGGCTGCAGTATATCAACATCCTTTAATGGAACTGGATGTCTTTTGGATTGTGGTGCTCATAGCTAAAAAAAAATACATTTGAGACAAAGTCATGCCAGAAATCATGACTGGGTTTCTCAGGATAATCTAGAACTACACTTGCCAATTGTACTGCCAGGAAGCATGCATTTTACACACAGACAAGTGGCTCATGCTTGAGATACTGTAAGATATTATTGTAAGACATCAATGGCATTCTCCTGCTAGCTTAGTTAGCTAGCTTCTTGTCCTTAAGTAGATTATACATTTTGGGGTGAACTGTGCCTTTAAGGTTAGTCTTACATTGTGTTATGCGATGAGACTAAGGCTACGGTTTCGACTAGCTGGTCTGGAGTATTATGAGTATTATGTAGCCCGTTCTCCCTCCCAACAAGTCAATTACAACAGCCTGGTCAGTGGCCTTCCACTAAATTTGATGCTGTGGTTACCCCTCTAGTATATAGTGTCACTTCTTAATGTGCCAATAGAGTGCAGTAGTTTTAAGAACAAAAAAAATCCATGGGTGGCTGGGGTTAGCTATGATTGGTCATTAACAGACTTTTCCTCGATAGACTGAAGTTTGCATCCCATTTTTGACGAAGTGTTAAGAGTGACCTTTTTTTAAATGATGTAACATTAGTAAGTTAACATACATAACTCAACATAGCAAGTTTTTCCACACTCGAGTAGAGGGTCTAAGGACAGAGGATATCTTTCGCTGTACAGATTGTAAAGCCCATTGAGGCAATGTGATTGCGATTTTGGGCTATTTAAATAAAATTGATTTGATTTGATTTGATTTGATGTCATCTACGTTACGTGAGTGGTGTAATTTAAGTGATGTACTAATGTCTCTTAGTTGATATGAGTTACGAGACTGTACGATCAACGTTTAATAGAGCAACCGTTTAAATCATCATATGTTTGTCTGCAAGCTTTATTTCCGAAAGTCCATCTAAGCAACATCAGCAAGCATCACCAAGCTAGCAACCTACGGGCTGAAAATGGTAATTTATCCTCACTCTAATCTGTTCCCTAATGGTAAGCACGTGCACAAGCTAGCAGCTGTTACCTTTTTTGCTGTGAGGATGTTGTCATGTTAATGCCAGGGATCCACTCCCCAGGCCTCCCTGGCACTTGCTTTAGGACAACTGCAATTGACTGAAAGAAATACAAACGCTTTTGTACTGTGAGGATGTTGTCATTTTAATGCTAGGGATCCCCTCCCCATGTGTAAGAAAGCTTCCCTGACACCTGCCTTAAGACAATTGTGATTGACTGAAACAGTATAGAACTAAAAGAGTATTTTCTTTTCTATACTAGAGTGTTCTCTATACTAGAATAATAATTGGTGCAACAGGCTTCCTACAGCACTCACAGATGAAGCCTCTTAAAATTTCCCGTTCATTCATGAAAGGTCCGTGCTTGGCCTGGAAGTCTCTGGAATCAGATCGCCCCTAAGCCCCATGTGTGTAAACCTGTTGTAATGGTTTATCAATCTACCAGGCAGAGCAGTGATGATGGAAGGACAAGCATTACTTCAGGGTGAAATCAGCTGTTCTTACTGTATCATAGGCATACAGTATTTTACCTGTGCGAGGGAGTGTGATTCCCACACAGAGCATATTTAATGATTATTAGGCCACCATATCATGAGGTCATCAATATTATGCTTCAGCTTTTTGTTTTTCAACAGTACTGCATGAAGGTGAAAGCAATATGGCAGGGGAATTAATGATTTAACAGGAAGGAAAAAATAGTATGTGCAGCACTTGTCTGAGTGCAGTGGCACCAGGACAAATTATTATAGTGTAAGAGCAGTTATCTTGTTTGTTACAGTTATAAAAATGTAACTCCTCGTGATGTTAGATTACTGCTAGACCACACCGTCAGCTGCGTGCAGAAATTCCGTGTGTGTTTTTGCCACATTAAACATTTTAATTTTAAAGGGCTAAACGCCAAACAAGCAGAATATTTCATACATAAAACAGTTTGTAGATTTTGGAATTTAATACGTTGATCTTTTGACAATATATGTTGGTGTTTTGTATTTTTCAAGTACAGTGAAATTATAAAAAAATGTTCAGATTACACAAGTCAGAAGCGATCCTACTCAAAACAAAACAAAGACAAAAACATTTGCTATTTTTTTTCATATTTCTGCAAATGTGGATTCATTTTTGGTGGAGCCATGATATCTAGTCCCTGTTGAGTCTACGTTCAATGCTCCAGAGATCTTGAGATTTCACAAACAGAATAAACACTGTCTATATAAACACAGAAATACATAGCTAGCTTAAGTTGTTATTGCTATAACTATGACACCTGCTTAAGAATAATATTTTGACAGATGACAGATTAAGGGAGGCTATTGCATATCTTTCATCCCCTAATATGTTGTGAGGAACACTTTCTGTGTCGTACTTTGCAAAAATAGAGAAAGCTTGTGAACCGGAAGTCCCCGCCATTTTGTTTCTGTACTCTACGGCGACTAAAAAAACTCTTGAACAAGTCGGTAGGAGGAGAACTGTTTTTCTGCTCATTTGGCAGAGCAGCCTTGGAGGTGACGGGGGGGCAGGGTGATGACACCCAGCAAGAGATCACAGGTCGGGCTCAAACCCCTGGTCTCTGCAGGTTGCTTGTAAATGGGTTGCACGCTCTGCCAACTGAGCTACAGGGGAGCACGAGAGAGACATTTTAATCAGACCAGAAAGATCTTCACTGACCGATTTCATGTGCCTAAACACACTTAATAAACGCATAGTCTTAGTTTTCATGGCTGAATAAACAAATGGTCCATTTCAAAATAATATACGTATAGTATATTCTCGAATTGTAACTATTGATGCATTAATCTGTTGATAACTTTAGGGCTGCAGCAGATAATGGATAAACTTATTTTAATAACTGCATATACTGTTGGGTGACTTAACCTGTAATAATATAACCTAGCTACAACTTTATAAATTAAGTAAGGAAAGTAAAGTAACCAGTAGGGCTAAGGCTAATTTAACTAAAATAAATGTAACGGGATATCAGTGTAATATTTGCCACAGAGATGTAATGGGGTAGAAGGAATACGGTTTAGGTTAAAAGGGGGTTTTTTTGTGAGGGAAATGCCATCTCATGGTGACACCCTGCAACTGAATGAATGGGCATGTCTACAGTAGAATCTAGACACAACCCCAGCAGGGGGGGGGGACTTCAGTGGTTGGGAACCAATGGGAACCTGCTGGCAACCGAAAGGCCGTCAGATTGGAGGGGAAAACCAAGGCGGCTGTAACTGTATGAAGAGCTGGTAATTAAAATGCCAGCTATTTCTTAATGGCGACGTGGGTTTTGTAGTTTTAGCTCCTGTTCATCTGCTGCCCTCCTTCCAGGGACCAACTAGAAGTACTCAAATGAGCTGCTGGCAGAACAAACTACATCCAAGACATTGCTATGATATCAAAGCATGGAAAGGGACAGGGACACATCTAAAGTTAAACTGCTGACCTCTCTTTTCCATCTATGCTCTCAGCTAGAACCAGCTGAATTTCAAACTCGCCACAACAGACGTGAACATGCCTTGAATGAAGTCATATATATGTAGCAGCTCGGTTTCTGCCAGTTTTTCATGTTTACCTAAATGCATCGTTGAGGATGGATAGAGGTAATAGATGCAGCCATCCAACCATAAACAGCCCATGAGCTGCTCTGAGACCTGCCCTCTTGTCAAAAAACTAACACCTCAATTTGTTCTCAAGATTTGCTTTTATGCTTCAACAATTCTTTTTATCAATGACCTCTAATTCCAGGGACAAAATAGTCAGAGGTATAATGACTTCAATTGTGCTACATAGTTTTTGCTTTTAAAATGTTATCTGACAATAGGGCAACAAAAAATGAATAAGAACAGAAATGAGTGGTATTGAAAAACAGACTAGGTCAATATTACAGAAAAGCCTGTCGTGATAACTTAAATGCTTTGCCGGTAGCTTTAATCCTTTTGTTAAAGCAGCTTTTAAGCCAATGTAATAGTGTAACGCAACTGCTTGAGTCTAACTAGGCAACATACACTGAAAGGTATCTGTGTATTTTTCTCCTTATGTTCATTACCTTTTTGTTGTTTACCCTTCTTTTCACTTCTTATAGTACCTATTTTCAGCTAATTTCCTGGACGTATGGTAATTCCTTACAAATTGATGATTGGGCTAAGGTGACAGGAAAAATGTGAAAAAATAAGGAAACTGGAGCACCATTCTCCTGCATTCAATTAATGAACATCAAACAGAAACAGGAGCAGTCCCCCCCCTGTTTAATTTACTGTAGGAAAGGGGACACTAATATGTATCAGTTTTGAATAATGCATAGCCATGCCAACATCTTTTAGAGGTAATCAATTATTCAGTATTGTTTTGCTCCAACTCCCATGTCCCATAACAGTATTAACTACTGTCATAGAAAAACTGACACCACCCCAAAATACTCCTTTTATTCAGGTTTCATGAAAAGAACAGGGTAAACACAAGGGAAGATGTTGGGAAGGTGAGAGTGTTATTTTCTTCTTTTATCTGCATAGAGATTGTGTATGGGGTCTGCAGAGGTTGGCACTTTTCATCTCTGCCTCAGTGCAGATGCACGTGTGTATGATGAGTGAGTGTTTTTGTTTGTTATTTGCGGTCTGATGAAGTTGTGATTTGTGCAGGTAAACCAAATTGTTAACAAAGAGGTATTGAAATTCAAGGCATGTAAGGTATGCACAGTTATATCAGCATGTACAATTTCTCAACACCAGTCCAGTGTTAGCAATTAATTCCCCACTGTGTCATTGTTAACTATACAGGTGTTGCTTTCATAATGACACTATGAGGAGTACATTTTTAACAATTCATTAAAACATGCAGCACATTAATTATCTAATGCAATATTTGTCATGGCTTACAGATAGTCAAAGGGCATTTTCATTATCACTTGGAAGGACTTCATCTTTTTGCATTATTCTCAAAACTCAATTTCAGCCACCACCTCCTGTATGCATTACACTACATTTACCACTAGATTCCATCAGATGTGTCCAGTCTTGCTCTGCTCCGTCACATCTTCGCCACTGAAGCAAAGCTGATAGAATTCTATTTTTATTTTTTAAATGTTTTTTCTTCCATCCATTCATTGTCTGTAACCACTTTATCCCTTTTATGTGGTTGCGGGGGTTTTTGCTGGAGCTAATCCCAGCTGTCTCTGGGTTAGGGCAGGGTACTCTGTGGACAAGTAGCCAGCTCATCGCAGGGCCCTCACTCAGTGCGTTTACATGACACTCGAGAAAACCAAATTACTGTGTTAGTCTGACAATGATCGGATTTTTAAGATGCATGTATACACCTTAGTCTGACTAAACTTGGACCGGACCGGATTTCTCATAGTCGGATTAAAACACCTAGATTTTTAAAGTTTAGCTCAGTCTAATGTGTTTTTAGTGTACACTTTTCTATTGTTGTGCTGATTTGATGTTCATTTTCTGTACAGTGTCTTTGAGTATTTAGAAAAGCGCTTCTAAATAAAATGTATTATTATTATTATTATTAGATTATTCGATAGATAGTCCCATTACTCGTGCATGTATACGTTCCATCAGATTGGATTCGGATTTTGGATTTTGCATTCTGCGCAGGCGCAAGTCACACACTGAAACAACAACATAACGTACGGTTAATTTTAAAAATAAAATACTCTGTGTTGACACCAGCACAAAAGTCTCAAAAAAGAGACAAATACAAGCACTTCTTCTAATCCTTTGGTTGTGAACACTTAAAGTTGTTGTGTTTATAACACAAACCTGTAATTACGGTCACGCGTGATATGACATTATCGCCGGAACTCCTCGATCTCGCAACTCCAGATGTCCGGCAGTGCTGCACCATGCCGGACTCAAAACACAGCCTGTGGGGGTTGCCGGACAACGGATTACGGAGCAAAACAGTACTGGAGCCGGAACACAACGTGAATGCTGCAAGTGGACTCTTAGAGTTAGAGCTGGTTAAAATCCAAACAAAGATATAATATATAAAGTAATAAAAATAGTTACAACAATTACAATCAATTAAGAGAAAGCCAAAAGACAAAAGTGATTCTCAAGAAGAGATTTAAAAGAAGATAATGAGTTTGCCTGCCTGAGAGTTCCATAGCCAAGGGGCCCAAACAGCAAAAGTCTGGTCACCTTTAGAGACAAGTCGAGATTCTGGAACCATTAGGAGGGCCCTGCTGGAGAATCTCAGGCAGCGACCAGGCTCATAAGGAGTCACAGTTACAGGCAGCCTGACCATTCAAGGCTTTAAAATAAGGCAGTAAAATCTTAAAATCAATTCTAAAACTCACAGGTAATCAGTGAAGGGCAGCAAGGATTGGTTTAATGTGGTCACATCACTTATGTAACTATATAAGAGAATGGAGGTCCAAAGAGAGCCGTGCCGTTCTGCTTTTTCATTGAGTTTACCAGTTAACTCATGTCAATGCAGAGTTTGGAATTGAAACTAAATTTCAATGGAAAAAGACAAGACATGCAACACCCTCTGGTTTGCATCTTGTGGAGAGTTTGTATTACACTGCAGCAGGATAAGGAGCCCAAAAACACCTCAAAGCACTTCTTAAAGAAGTCGAAAAGACCAAGGAGTCCTGACTGTCATAGACTTTCCTCCACAGTCACCTGACCTCAACTCCATTGTCCCCAAATTGCATTAATGACAGCATGCACTCGAGCAAGCATAGACTCTACAAGTTTATGCAAAAGCTGACGTTAACATTTTTTTGGGACTTTCTAAGTTTAAGTCTAACTCTTTTCATTAAATGTTCAACAGGTTCAAGCTTAAATCAACAACAACAACAACACTATTGCACAAGAATCATATGTATATAAACTCTCCACAGAGTAAGATAGGTGATCCTACAACAGACATTTAAGTTGTACTACACTCTATAAGAAATGCAGTATAAAGTATATTAAATGTAAATTTGAATGCTCAACTATGCATAAGTCCCACAATTCCTACTGTTTCTATGCAACAAAATGAACAGAGGAAAGGAAGTCCTCGTGGATCATCTTCGAGCGTCTGTTCTTGACAGGTGAACCACACTTTTCTATGAATATTGAAAGAATCAATGCAGTGAAGGTTGGTGGAGACTTCCACAAGAATATACAGTGTATTCAGCAGTGGTTGGTAGTCAGATGAGGATAGGAAGTCAAGCAGTGCAGCGTTAGAAAGCAGAAGATCAGGACAGCTTCTCTGTTGTTTCCACACAGTCATGTGAAGTGTTTTGTGATGCTCCACTTGTGATAGCAGCACTGTGTCTTCCTGAGGTCAGGATAGAGGCGTCAGTATGAGACCTTGCTATGTAAGCACTCTGTACCTTTTGCTCCCCCCTAAGATTTGTGAACTACTCTACATAGTAAACCATATCCCATCATAAGGCAGCCGCACATATGGCTAAAGTAATCACTGCCTCGCATGCTCCTCAACACGAAGTCAAGGTAAAAGGTCATGGCTATCTGCATTTTACACGGTGATTGAATCAAATATTCATGACTGTCTTGCAGGCAGCTTAATCCTTACACGTTTGTTTATTTATTTAAGCGCATAACGCATTGTGCATGAAGTGTGAGGCGTGCATGCAGATCATAAGCGAATCGGCGCAGAGACATTTGCAATGTTAATGTGGATATCTAGCTCCTCTACTTCTCTCCTCCCGTCTCCCAGAGGAATAAACGATTGAATTCGTGTCGACTTAAGATTTGTTTCAAGTTCATCCAACTAGGATGAAGAAATAACTACGGATGTGAACAGCTTGCAAAGTAGAAGAAATATTATAGTCTCCACTCTTCTCTTTGTTTGGGGAGCCATGTGCTCCAGCTCCCTGTTGTGCCTCTGGAATGACTTCAAAGATTGCCCCTTACGCAAATATTCACTGCTTGAGTCCACCTCGAAAAATTAATAACCGTGTGCTGAGAGATGCCGTCCAAAGGTTCTGCACAGGACAGCTTCTTTTATTTCATAAATGACTTAGTAACAGCAATTGATAAATGATAAATAATGCAACTTGTCGAGCATAGATAATTCTATTGTTTGATTGATGTGTGAGGCACATTTAAGCATTTGGGTGTCATGATCTCTATCAAGCTAACTGGCTTTCAGAGCATACATCAGATGTTTTTCCTCTGTGTTACTTTGCAACAAACATCAACACCCTCTGCAGCCAAGCATCAAACTAATGGCCTGATGCTCAGGGTAAAAACATGTCCACCCTCTTCATCCTCCTCCTCCTTGTTGTGAAGTGCAGGTTAGAAGAGCTGAATGATCCTTCATGGCACCATCAGTGTCCATTTTGCAGTCTCACCTACTTTTGAACCCTCCAATCAAGTAACTCCTGACTTTAAGTACCACATCCTATTAAAAATGACAATCTCAGAGCTATTTCAGAAGAACCGGTGAGATGGATCATATTAAAATGCGCCATATTTGACACTTCTTTCTCAAAAGCCATTCAGCTAGTTTCCATTAGCACTGGCAGTGTCCACCAGCCTGATAATGAGATTGAATTACCATTTCGTCTAGGGTCATTCATTCAGCCTGACATCGTGTCCGTGTTAACATATTTCTGCTTGGAAGGGGAGCCTGACTGTTTTGTTTTTCCCTGACCAATAAGTTGCAAGTGAAGTATTTGTCCTGCCAAAGTCATGTTCAGTTGACAGAAACGTTGTAGTAGTGGTTGCTATGGAAAGCTTTAAAGGAGACCTATGTTTCATGTTTTCCCTTGTCTTCATTGTTTTATATATGTTCTTGTGCATGTAAAAGATCTTGTTAATTAAAAAGGGTTGAAGTCCGCACGAACAGAACTTCCTCTCTTTGACAGAAACCACTGCTCATGAAACGCAGAATCAGCAGTCTTGCCTAAAGTTAATGGTGACTTCTTGACAGCACGATATGTCACTGAGTCACACACTGGCATAGTTCTACGCAGCAGCTAGTTTGGAATGAAAGAATGAATTCTGTATATCTGCTCTGTTGTTGTTAGCAGTGTCAGTTCAGGCATGTGTGAGCTGACCAATCAGAGGAGACTGGGTATTTGGGAGGGGAGGGCCTTAAAGACACAGGAGCTTAACAGAGTGTTTCAGACAAAGGGGGACAACAGTATTCCAGCACGGGACAGTATGAAAAAAAAATTGATGTGTTGAATATTAAAGCATATAAACCTATGGAATTATGAACCTTAACGTGAGCATTATGTCTACTTTAAATGGTAACCATCTAAGATTGATATTGAACATTCAATGGGAGACACATATACTGGTGAATATGGTAAACATTATGAGGTTTTTACAGAGGGAACTTTTAGTATCTTTTTCTGCCACTCCATAGGTCAGAAAGTACAAACACTGATCAGGCATAACATAATGACCACCTGCCTAATATTGTGAAGGTTCCCCTTGTGCAGCCAAAACAGCTCTGACCTGTCAAGACATGGACTTAAGACCTCTGAGGGTGTTCTGTGGTGTCTGGCACCAGGGCGTTTTATAGCGGATCCTCTGGGTCCTGTATGTTGGGGGGTAGGGCCTCCATGGATCCGACCGGCTCAGCGCGTCTTACAGATGCTCGATCAGATTGGGATCACCGGTCAACACCTTGGGCCCTTTATTGTGTTCATTGAGCTGTTCCTGAGCAGTGTTTGCAGTGTGTCAGGGCACATTGTCCTGCTAGGGGGGCCAGTGCCATCAGGTAGTGTTGTTCCGATGAGGGGGTGTACTTGGTCCACAACAGTGTTTGGATGGGTGGTGCGTGTCAAGTGGCATTCGCATGAATGCCAGCACCCAAGGTTGGGATGAGATAATCAATGCTATCTACATCACCTGTTTTAATGTTGTGGCTGATCAGTGTATAACAGCCATAAGAATATATTTTGTCTATGTCCTTGGAATAAAGTGTTATAGAAATCAGGCTATGAATGATATATAAAAAATCCCCTTTGATATTTGTTGTAAAAATTTCGAAAAATTTCAACCCAAAAAAAAGAGTGAATATGGTCAAAATGTACCGAAATTAACTAACATTAATCCCCATGAAATGTGCCTAACATCAAGGACATTATTTTCTGTATTGCAAGGTCTTTGTTTTTATTCAAATATGCAAACATGGGTATCTCATTAAATATGCTTCAATTTGCATTATGCCTTGAGAACATTCAATCAAATCTGATCTAAAACAGCCTCATCTGTGTTCTGGCTGTTTTTTTTTCATTGGGCTAAAAGAACACATGGTCTAAAAGCAAAATTGCGCATATTATCTATCAACTGTAGGGTCTCCCCTTTACCTAGAAATTAAACTAATTTTTTATTATTTTTTTTACCTTAAAGCTATTGTGCTGTTAACCTCCATGTCAAATCTGTATTTGATCGTATTAAAATTATGTTATATCTTCATGACTTGAATCGCAGCATTTCATTTGTATATCAAAGTGTCACAAAAATAGATGTGCATCCTTATTGACAAAAGCTCCAAAGTGCTTAAGATCTGTTTGTCTCATTTAAAATGTTTTAACTACAGAACAAGGTCCAATAACAACAAGATATCCCTGTATCCCTGTATGTACTTGTTTACCAATTCTATTTTGTTTGCCGTTCTGTAAGGCCCTGACACACTAAGTTGACGAACAGCCATCAGCCAATGTCGGGGCCGTCAGCAGGGGCGGACTGGCCATCTGGACGTACTGGAGAATACCAGAAAGGACGGTGCAGCAGGACGGCTGCTGTGCAGCCGTTACAGTTTTTTATTTTTTTCTCTTGCTTATATTTGACTGTTGTTCGATATCCAGACCAATAAGTGGCAACTGGGGACGGACTGGCCATTGGGCAATGTGGGCAAATGCCACTGCAGCCGCGACCGCTCGCAGGCCAACTGACCAATGAGAGAGCGGCCCCATGCTTATTTCTACCAGCCGTTTCAAGAAACAATAAAGTTCCTTTGCCAACGTCAATCCAAATTTATCCTAATTCTTTTCACTACCAAACTGTATTAGCTAAGCTGTATTTATAGGCCACATACGTCTATATCATAGTCATGGTTACCTTCTACCATCGCAAACTTTTATATCACTCTGCATTCTTTTGTAGCGAAATGTCTTATTCAGATATTCAAAAACGTGCATGGTTTGAAATGAAACAAACCTACCTGCATTTTTTATTTGAATAGTTGTTTGCAAAAGTTAAAATGAAGCAATGCC
Organism: Diplodus sargus; assembly: GCA_903131615.1. NCBI lineage: Eukaryota > Metazoa > Chordata > Actinopteri > Spariformes > Sparidae > Diplodus > Diplodus sargus. Next base: position 28,621 of record CAEMYA010000447.1, read on the forward strand.
TTCTGGGAATTTCAAGGCTGAATCAAGTAGACCGTCTGAGTGTGGTTGTTGGAAGTTGGAGGTTGGAAGTTGACTGAGTTTAAGCTAGCAAAAAAATGAATTGAGGCATCAGGCGACACAAGGGGAGAGCGGAGAAAAAGAGAGAAATCTCAGAGAGCATATAGATAGATATGGATGACTGCGTGACGGTAAGACACGTTTTTATTATGGAGCGGCTGGCTCTGATGATTTATTAATG
>CAEMYA010000447.1:35610-55845 GCA_903131615.1 Diplodus sargus
TATATATATATTTAAATAAATAGGTGGTGTATATTTTATTAGCTGCTGTGTGTTCTGTTTCATTAATTCCAGGTTCATAGGTACACCAAGGGATTCTACATCTTTCCTCATCAGAGAATAGACTCTCTAACTAACCCTCTGTTTATACGACACTTTCTGTGTTTAGTCCTAATGGCAGTCATGCGTGGGCACAATAAACCATCTCATTAAATTGCTGTCTTCAGGATAAGAGCCAGCTATGGTCTCTGCTGGGCTGGTGTTTCGAGTTCACACGCCCCCTCCGAATCCCAAATGATGCTCCTCTGGAAGGAAGGGGTTAGGATGTGGGTACTGTTCCCCAAAGCCTCACAAGTTTGTACTTGTAATGACTTCCCTGACATGTGGATGGATGCACAGATGTATTGGCTTCAGCCAGGAATGCTTGCCTCCTCCTCTTGCTGCAGCTCTCAGCAGAGACAGAGGGAGGGAGACATGCGTGGAGACAGGCATCAAAAGGAGTGCATCTCACACTACTTGCTGATCACGGTATGCACACCAGCATGCCAAATCATACTGCAGTGAATCAGTGTGGAGGCCTCAGTATGAAGCGGTTTTAAGTAAACAAACACCACTCGTCTCTAGCAGAGACTGCCTACGGCTATGTACACCTGGGATGTGCGCCAGCAGCACAGCTCTGTGTCCACAGTTGCCTGCTGCTATATTCAAATGATGGAGAAAGTATACTCCTGTGAGTGAATGACATGCAGGTATTAGCATTTGTTGTCCAGCTACTGCTATAGTGTATACAGTAATGACAAGTCGAGCTCAGCTGATTATAAAATGTATGTATGGCATGTCGTCTTGAAAGCAGAGACAGCTGGAGGGACAATTATCTGTGTTAGTGGCGTGCTGTTTAGCCCAGCAAGGTAAGCCCCTGGCTTAGCCCAGTGTGAGTAAGAATTGGCCCATTCCATATTTCATGAGGCTGACAGGTACATACCGATCTAATTTTGTCCTTGGAGACATTCGCAAGGCCCCACACGCGATTTATCTGCGGGTCACCTGCAGGGCTCCATAGAGGAGATGGATGAAGTGGTAACAGATGACGGCCTGTGAAGCACCAACAGCCTGAGTTATGAGTATACTTGTCGATAAAGTCCTCCACAGGCTGTACCACAGCATGTAGTCAAAGCGGGTTAGTGACCGTAAACAGCCATAACTGACCATGAATGCTGGCGTCAAGACGGAGGGAGGCCCCTTTTTGAAGACAGATGGAGATGGGGGCAGATTTATTCCATGCTGTAGTGAATTGGGTGGTCATATTTGAGCCACTTGACAAGAAGATTGGATGCGATGACAAGGAAATGTGGGATGCATATTTACTTGTGAGCGGCAGCAGCAATTTCTTTTGCATTAGTAGGGAACTTGCAAGGCCTTGTAAAAATGATGCAATTTTGTGTCACGCCTCTGTGAAACAACCACTTTGAAATTAAGGTATATATTTGAGTGGGCAAAGAGGGAGGATGAGACACTTCAATCTGTTTTGCCTCATGCAAATGCACTCAGACATATGCCAAGCGAAAATGTCATCTAGAGTGAGCTGGCTGCTGATGACTTCAGTGTTATCATGTCATGTGGCTGTGAGACAGCTCGAGCTTTAGCAGCATTATGGAATCAGATGGAGGTTTTCTCTCCCTCTGATGAAGCTTCTGTGTTAATATGAAGATCAATAGTGTGAGATTACCACTGGTTACGGACCACTTTGATTTCCTTGAAACCTACAACTAAATTATGGCCCAATAATACAGTGTAACACAAGGTGAGGAAAATCAATTTGTTCTCAGTTACATTGCAATCAGTACCATCAAAGCATCCCATCCCCTCAAACAGTCTGAGCAGCAGAGAGAATCGGATAATGGTAATTAAATAATTTGGACAAATACAGCCTTGCTTCTCTGAAACTGACCGGAAGTGAAACTGCACTTTTATATTCATCTCCACAGGTAGGGGTACCTTCGGTTTCTGAAGTTCCCAAAAGCAGTGAAATTAAAAATTGCTCCAATGAAATTAGGCCAGTTTTCATTTAAAGATCTTATAGACATTGTGCATCTGCCTCGAGGGACAGGGACTCAGTGGAGACAGATACTCGGATACCACTAAATAAAGGATATTAAGGCCTGTTAAATCAGGATTATCCCCCTAATCTGGTTTGTACTGGCCAGGGAGAGCAGGGTCCTCTCAGATGAAAAGGAGCACCTGTGCTGCACTGCCACCTAGCAGTCAAATCAAAAACACTTGAGTCAAATCACTTTTTAGGTTACTGAATGTTTGAAAAATCACTACATTTATAATGTAAAACCACTCATCTTATTATTAAAGAATATAATGGTGAAGCTTTCTTTCTATGTGTCTCTCTTTTCTTCTGTCCTCACCGTTTCTCTCTTAATTGGCTTCTTGTAAGTCTGCATTTGACACACACACACACGCAATCAGTGGAATTCCCCTTCAGGGATTAGGCTGCTGTGCTAATTAAGTATTCTGAAAAGATCAAGTGGGTAACTGACATGACGCCCACTTTGTGGGAGCACTGCTCTGACTCACCCAGTCATGCTGTGTGACCAAAGGCAGTGGGTGGGTGGGGGTACAGGGGGGGCCTGGGTTGTTCCCTCTGGAGGACAACATTGTTACCTTTTCCAGTCCATCAGTGCTAGCTGCCTTGGGGAAACAGCCAATACCAAATGTTTGGCCACTTAGTCACTGTTGTCAGCTGTCAGATACGGCAGATTAGACCTCACATGGCTGCACATGGCTGACAAATCATCAGGATTGGTTACGGGTGAAAATGCTGCATGTGTACTGCTGCGGGTGGGTGGCAGGGTGGATGGGAGGAGGCCGGTCAGATAACAAATAAAAGTGTTGCTGATTGTTAACATCCAAATCACCCCTGGAATCAACGCTTAACTGTTGTGGTACAGAGAAACAAGGAGGAAACCTGTGCATGACCTGTGCTGTGTTCCAATATCCATACTTCCATGAGTACACTTAAACGTAGTACACTATCCGCACTCATTAAGTACGCAGATTTCAGCCAGTGAGTGTTGTTCCAAATCTAAAACTCCGTGGTGCACTTACCGGAAATTACGATCGCAACAGCCGCCGCGGCTCGTCACCCGCCAAACACATCCCGCTTTGAACGGTGAACAAAAGACATCTACGGCTTTACTTTTTAACAATTACAATCCTACAATCCTGCAATATGGCTCAGCTGCAGGCGCTGTTGTCTCGGTAGCTATTTAAAAAAAAAAATCCGAGCTGAGCGCCTCTGCCTGGCTCCGCTTCTTCCGCTACGTAGACAAGATGGCGCCCGTTGAGTGCGTATAGTGTACATCGATGCACACTCAACGTTTTTGCCGTTTTGAGGGCGACATCCGGGTCCTTTAAGTACACTTCTTTTCGCCGCGATCGCGATCGGAACACCCTACGTACTCAAACTAAGTACAGTAAGTACGGTAAGTATGGATATTGGAACACGGCACTGGTAAGGCATCAGCAGGGTTTACATTCTAAGCAATTAAGACCCTGACTTCCATTCATCTTGGTGCTGAATGTAGGTGCCAGTCTGAATGGCTTAATAAAGATGATGTCGCCCTCAATACATTTGTGCTTTCTACCATGGGAAGAAAAGAGGCTGCATGGATGGAGAAAATTAAATTTATACTCGTCATATTTGTTGTATTAAAAATGTGCCTAATAACTGTGTGTAATGTGAAAGGAGTCACTTGTAGTCTAACTCAACAATAGTAGGAACTAAGCCTTTTTTCCTGCCCACACCTTCACCAATTGGTTGAGTCTCACCTCTCTCACCTCATTTTCATCCGCAGCAGGTTGCTGTTTCCAGCGACAAAAAAAAAAAAACCTTGATAAAACCCACTGTCAGCTGCTCAGCATCAAACAACTAACAGACAAAGTTAGCGTATAGCTGGTGATTTGTGGAGCATTTGGCTGGTGGAATGGCCAGATATTTCTGCTATTATATATCTCAGTTATTAAAGATTTTTTTAAAAGCTATGATGATAGTAGCAGTAGCATTAATAGACTTAATTATTCATCTGGGGGCCAAAGCACCTATATTCAAATGAATGCTTATATTGCTACGTTGCTTAATGTGTTAAATAAATGGAGATAAAGTTTTAGCTGAAGTGCAGGGGTAGGACCACACCTCAATGATGGCCCCTCCTGTCCACACAACACCTCCTCATCCTTCCAACAACCTCTCCCTCACCCTTCTGGTGCTGGGTTGCCAGTTCCTCTCCCAAATAACCTTCATGGGCGCGTTCCAAAAAGCATACTTTATGTTTTTGCTGTTGCATGCTGTTTGAAGTGGGACATAGGCTGTTTTCTGCATCATATACTTTTTACGATTTGGTCATCATATAGTGTCCCCTGAACTTTGACCTTTTCGCCCCTTAGTCCTTTGCAGTACAAAAAACATAGTTCTGACACTTAAATGGTGTCCATCAACTGTGATCTGTAAGGGAACCATCAGATGTTTTTGCACTCTTTGCCTCGTTGATATTTGTGCAGAGGATTGTGGGTCAGAATAGCTAGGAAAGCATGCTGGCTGGCATACTGCTAAATGCGAATGAATGTCCTAGTATTGTTGGCATTTCACACACTTCGTATTTTGGACATACTCAACATTTTCTGGCAAACCAAATGGAATGGTAGTATGGGTATTACAGAAACTATACACTGGACTTCAAAGTCAAGGATAGTTAGGAAGTTGGATTTCTTTTTTTCAAACTGCCAAGCTTGAATTGAATGTGTTGCCGACATAGTCAGTACATACAATACACAATTATGATTTGTCTAGATCACATTCCTGTACAACAATCTCATTATGTGTTTACAAAACCTGCAAAAAAAGCAGTTTGAGTAAAGATGTTTATATTTGTCAGTATGCAGTATGATTAAAGTATGTTAAGGTTGGAAACATTACCTATAGGATCAGGTTGAGATGATTTAGGAGTCGCTCTACTCTTAGCCTGGACCCATCATCATGAAGCTGAATATCCTCCCATATAAGAAACACAACATGCCAGGGGGGAAAAAAAGGGGGGAAATAATAAATGCAATTTAAGATAAGAAAAGAAGTTTCAGAAAAGGATATATTGACTGGTGGAGAAACTACCAACTATAAACACTCAGAAGAAAGACTGAAGATCAGAGCCTAAATGCTAACCCCTGGGTGATATGGTGACAGGGTGTCAGAGGTGATGATGTGAATGCCTCTCTTCAGAAGGATGTTGTTGATGTCCCCACCCTTCTGGTAATAAGTTGGCTCTGACTGTCAGATCGCTAACATATATATTTTATTCTCCTATTATTTTGGAACGGAAATATTTTAGAACTCTGCATTGAATGATACTCTGTGTCTGACATGTAAAAGTCTGTTGGTAGTATACTGTATATGCACTGGAGGCTTCAGGGTTTCTGCATTACCCATGATGGCTTCCAAATGAGTTGTGATGTTAAAAAGTCTTGCTATAATGTACACATTAAACTGAGATGTAATGTGAGCGCAGAGATGAATGTGAAAACAGCTCTGCCCATTTATCACTCTGTACAGTGAAGCTGAAACATCCAAGTAAAGATACAATGAGCAAAACACATCTTTGAGTGGAGGGGAACTTTAAAAAGCCTGAGTAGCATTTTCTTTTTCCCAAAGGATCAAATTTGTGTAGTTGAATGGATCTATTTATCATCTGAATTGAAGTTGCGCAGTTTTTCCATATACCTTATGACGGATGTAAGTAAGTCAGCAAGTGAGAACTGAGAGCAGGATTTTCACTTCCTTTCAAATCATCTCTCATATCATGTTCCCACTACATGTCTATGACGCTTCTTTACTTATTTCAAAGCAGAGGGGACAATTGTTGAGTTACGAGTGACAAGGCTGCCAAGCCAGTGACTCCTGTTGAGACTGTGTATCAACATCTGCAAGCATGAAATCACTGTATATTACTGAAGAGAGTCATTTTTCAGCCGTGTTTGTGGCAATAACAACTGAAATAATTAAAAACTGGACCTAAAGCCACATCAAGTCGCAACATAAAGAGATGTTGAGTTCCAACATTTACTCTGTTGAGTGGGTCAGTTGGTTTGTAGGGTCAATCAGCTGTTGGTGCTCCACCGGCACAGCTAGATTGAAAATCAAACACTGACCCTCCAGAAAGGTGAAGAGCCCATTCACCAGCTGGCTGTATTAATAAAATGTGGGCTCATTCATAGTTCCAGGCCTTTTAAGACGGAATTCACTTTCTGAAGGTCTTGGGGTATAATTTATAAAAAAATGCATCCACACAAGATTGGGCCTGAAGGAGGCCTACGGCACTTGCCACGCAAATGTTGGTGTGGATCCATGTGTGCAATGTCTCCAAGTTTATTTGGGATTTATAAAAGAAAAATGCAGACTTTTGGGTATAGGGCAGGTTTTATGAATGTGAGTATTTTCTGGTGTACGATCATTTCCCTTATTTGTACGTATGCAAACTTTTAGTGTGGATTCTTTGCAGTTTCATGAATGTGACCCCTGATCTGCCTGCAAAGCAGCTGTGGGCTCCTGATGGCAGATAATTGCAATAGTTTTAAGATCTGGAACAGGCGTGGGCATGACAGTCACACTATGTGGTTGTATGAGTGTCAGTCTGTGTTTTTGGATTCGTCAGTGTGTGAGGAAAGGCAGGAAAATAAAAATAAAAAACTTGACAGAAAGCCTGAGCTATGGACAGTTTCTCTGAAAAATGTGATGCTGGAATGGTGTGCATTAGGTATTTGTGGCACATCTGTGTCTGCATAAACCAATGGGCCAGGTGCATCAGTCAGCCCCTACGTGTGATCTATCCCTTCATTTCTGTCCAAACCAGAACAGCCCAGGTTGACATTTGGATACTTTGAATACCCAAACCTCGAGGCAACCACTGCATTTATATGGCCTACCTACATCAAGTGAGGCGCGAGGTGCATGTAGTATAGAGTGAAAAAATAATTATTGTGTTTGTATATTGCTCACCACTCCTTTCGCTTTCCACACACTAATATGAGAGGCCATCTGTTACTTGAGTGCCTGAAAGGAAGCAGCAGCATGATTAATTTTATGTGAAGTCACTAGTCACTCATTTGTTTGCTACATTTATTTTTTAGTACAGGCAGTAACTTGGTCATTCCATCTCATTAAAGTAATTAGGGATACAGTCATTTTATGCTGCTTCATGTAATATGTCTCTAAATTTAAAGGGGCATTATCAACAACTTAAAAGCTAGAACACAGAGACAATGATAAGGCCTAAAAAAGTGTTTAGTTTGGTTCCAGTTTCCGACCGACCCTGTCAATTTTAAGCCCCGTTTTTGGGGCTTAAAAACGCAAAAATCTGAAACCACCCTCCAGAGTGGAAAAGTTGAATACACTTCGCCGCAGCGTTTCCGTATACACTGGCAAAACGCAAAACTCTGCTCAGATCTGCTCACGTCGCTTACGCGTTTACGTCACATAAATGCGCCAGTACAGGGAAATAAACAAACATGTCGGATTATTTCCACGCATAGGACCTTCAAGCTGCTCTGGCAGCTCTGATAAACGTACAGGAGTCTTTCCACGAAATGTACAGGATATGTACAGATAGTATTACTGAACAGAGAAGGATCTGTAATTACCTCTATCAAATTTTGGATGCACCAATTCGTCGGAGGTGACCCAGGCGAAATTCTTCTTGTTACAGTGTTTTGGTTTTTGCGGCACACATTAGAGAAGAAGGAAGATTCTACACGTGCGCTCAGACGTGGCGGTGTTGTGTGATAGTGTATCACAGCACCACCTAGCCGTCTGGCATGCATACCCAATCGAATTCCACACACTTTAGCATGCAGATTTCCTCCCGAAAACACCCGTCTAAACGCGCAATGAAAAGTGAAGACGTGACGCCACTTTTGCGTCTTCTGTTCAGACCGTCATCGTGTAAACGTAGCCTAAGGCTGGATGTACTCGACGGGACGAACTAAAATACTCTGGCAAGGAGGACAGGGGAAGACAAGGACTATATACACATGAGGAGGGAAATACAGGTGGAAACAATCAGGGATGACGTCAGACCGGTGACACAAGAGGAAGGGAAAGTGACCTGAAACGAGAGGAGAGTTAACTTTCAAAATAAAACACAAAATCACGAGACAAAAAACTCCAGACAGGACATCCCTCACCGCGGTGTGACAGGGTAGGTTTAGGAAAATATACTATGGGTTAAAAATATCAACATTCATCTTAACATAAGTTACACCATTAACATAAATTCACTTACTTACTAACATAACTTGTGACTTTTGGTCACAAATGAGACCCCAACCCTAGTTGTCCACTGTATTACCCATCCAACCGCCCAAACCACCCCATCAATTGGACTCTTCTCGCTCTGTATACTACTAAACAAGAGGTGTGCTTCAAGAAGTGATGCTAGAGGTGTACCTTGCATAAAACTTCGACGCATAAGGCCAATGACCCGTATTTGACGCATTGGGAGTAAGAATGGGCTGTTAACACAGACACCTTCACCTTGGCCTCCCTAAGTGACTTCACATCTAACTTCCATTTGCACTGGTGTTATAGTGGCTTGCAGGGCGGCCTCAGTTTGATTCCCGTCCTGTGCAACTGTGGCTCGGGGGTAGAGCCTGTGTCTTGTTATGGAAGGTCGCTGGTTCGATTCCCCTGGTCTGCATGTCGAAGTGTCCTTGGGCAAGACACTGAACCCCAAACTGCTCCTGATGTGCTGGTTGGCACATCAGTGTATGTATGAGTTACTGTCAATTGTTTGGACAAGAGCATCTGCTAAATGCTGTAAATATAAATTCCTGGCAAATTCATTGGTTGATGTTGATCTCAGTGTTGCCATCTGAAAGTTATGGCAGCCCAAAACACAGCAGAACCCTAAATTGCTCTTGAGATGCATAGAGGAACTAATGGATAAAAGGTGCTTTAAAATTGCAATCATCTACTTGCATCTATGGACTATTTATTACTATTTACTAATCATGCAACATCTGCAACACCTTGCAATCTGTCTGAACGCACCTTTAGATCAATAGATTAGATCAGATACAAATATGGAGCCAGCATGTAATTAGCTTAGCACAACAAAAAGACACAGATGGCTTGAAAACCCAGCTGTAGTTCACAAGTAGACATAACAGCACCCCCTTTTTTGCAGCACTGTTTGTGTATATATAAACACACATACATTGTGTTAACGAGTCAGCTTTAGAGGAGCTAAGCACTTTTTAAACTCTGGAGTCATGCCAGCTGTTTTCCCTTGCTTCTAGTCTTTATGCTAAGCAAGGCTAATCACCTCCTGGCTCCAGATGCATAGTTAAAGTGCCTACGTGAGAGTGAATGTTGACAGAAATCAGAAATAAAGTGAATAACCATTTTACCAAAATATCATCTATTTCTCAGGAACTTAGATACAAGGAGAGGAGGCAACGAAAGGAATCAAGGATGTACAAACTTCAAGGATGTTAAGTTTTTTTGCAATCTGCAACCTCACTGCTTAATTCTACTTAATCTACTGCACACTGTACCTTTAATTTTGATGTTGCTCTTTAGCTTTTAGTTTCATTAATCCACATTTCAATCACTAAAATACTGACTTATCCACACTCATCCACAAGTGAGAAGCTACACCTTTCTGTTGGCTTCTTAAAGTTATGCCATCGCAAAAGAGAACTAAATATGTGTCTCTCCCCCAGCCTCTCTCTCTTCTTTCAGACTTAGATTATTTTATTCTCATGATTTCGCTAACAGTCTTTTAGGCTCCCTGTTGCTGTCTTGCACTGTCATGCACTGTGGTACGTTCTCGCCTCTGTATCACCCCTCCTCACACACACACACACACACACACACACACACACACACAAAACAGCCCAAACCATTCCCTGTAATGTTCCGCTTGTGCATCACCTGCATGCCAATTAGATATCAGGTCCCACATGGCCAATATTCAGGACGGAAAACCAGCGGGGCTCCAGGCACATCAGTGCCCTGAAGTTGAGATCTACCTTCGCTGCTTCTCTAGAGAGAGACCTCAGAAGCCAGCAGAGGCTTTCTCTGCCACCCCCCAGTGATTCTAGTCACAGCTTAGTCATCCAGGAACCTGTGCTTTAAAGCCTGCTTTTCTTGAGGAGTGCGCTGTTAGCCCTCTGTTCTAGGAGAACATCCCACCGCTCCTTGAGAGTGAAAGCCCAGTGATTGGAGAGGCTAGTGTAAAAGGATGGCGTGACGTTGAGGCTGTTGAGGTAATCATTACTGGCACTTATGCACCTGGGCTCCAAATCAATTGAGACATTTTAGGTTTAGCTGAGGTTATACTTGCTGTTGCTTATCTGTCTTGGTCTCTAATCGGCTCAAAGTACTCTCATTTTAAGGCAATTGGAACATGGAACCTCTGTGTCAGTATTAAAATCCAATAGTTATTACCTGAGCATATTGCAGATTGCTTTCCATATGCACGAGAATGTAGTTTTCAGTTTTTGGGGGGTCACTCGATAGCATAATATGCATGTACGTGTATATAAATGCAAATGTTTAGAGGCAGAGATACTGAGGTGAGGGGGACAGATGTATGTTGGTGCTCTGAAAACATTAGGAAGGTAGTTATTGTAGTTTGGCTGGCTTGTAAACTTAAGCAGTTGCAGGCAATTAAGATACTTCAAAGTAGGCCATTGTAGCTATTTGCATCACAAATCTATGATGACATCTATGTCATGAGTTTCTGCAAACTATGTTTAAACTTTAGATTTCTTTTTGTTGCAACTGTTTGTCTCTTTAGCTTCAGTTTTCCATTTTATATTATGACCGTGCTGCATTTAAAGTCAAGTTATCATCACCAAAGATGCTACTCATAATACTAGAACTTGTCTAAACTACATTAGGTAGTTACATCTTAGAGTTCATTGCAAACTGGAATTGCTAATAGCTAATTTTATAATCTTCTAATGGTGCTAAAATGTGAATAAATAAAGCCAAACAAACATGCTCAAGGTTTAGCCAGGATCTCACTACACTGAATCCGTGGCAACATCAATATGAGAAATGTAGTTCCATAAGTGAATCATTAGGCTACTACCTACTTCCTTTGTTTTTTGAAGTCATGTAGCATAACCACGTTACCTGTTATGTTACCCAAAATATGATATTTTCCTAGACATAACCTATACTGTATATCTTTTGTGCCAACCTCGACCATTTGAACACAGTACAAAAGTCATATGACATCGTATGTCTTGGACATATTTCAGCGCAGGCTTATTTTACATGTGAAAATAACCACATGTAAACAGCGTTCTCAAAATGAATATTAGACAGTTCAGCTTCACAGAAAATAAATAGCGCAATAAGTATATATTATATTTTTTATGTATTTATTTTGTGCTATTAATTAGTGATAGACAAGCATGCGTTCTCTTGTTTAGCAGCTCCCATACAAGTGAAGTTGATGACACATGATAGTTACAACAAAATAATCAATTTTTATCATAAACAATGTTTTTTAAACCTATTTTTTTCACAGTAAAATTTTGATTTCCACTTTGTTTTGCTCTGATCATCAGTGGTGGCTGCAGCCACCTCAGGCCCTCACCCCCTTCTTTTTTTTATATAAATCTTTTTATCCGAGGATCAACGATGTTACATTTTACAGGAAGTGAAACAGTTCTGCTTTACACAGACTTTAAGATTCTCAAAATATGTCACAAAGGGTTGCCATTTTCAGTAAAATTTCTGGACTGACCCTTTCAACGTGAATTTAGCTTTTTCAAGTTTAAGAAAAAATAAAACATCAATTAACCATGTGGCCACCGTTGATGTCCAAACAAGATTCTACGACAGGCAAGAAGTGAAGTAAAAGCAATGATGTCCGATTGGTCCCGGGTTAAAGTTAAACTCTCCTTTGGAATACCAAATATTGCAATCAACGGACAGGGCTTAACTTGAATCAAAAAAAAATTTTGGTGGCGGTTTATAGTTGAATCCATTTACTGCAGTGTATTGTTGTCTTGCGGTCATTTCTGAGGATGCTAAAGCTACGTGAGCTAGGTCTGCAAACTTTATCTCTCGAGGGGGGGTCCTACCCGATGTCACGGTGTGTTAGAACATGGATTAAACTTACACCGGAATATCCCATTAACTGTTTCAGCATGTGTTTCTAATAATAATTCAGTTTTGCCAATTATGCTTAATGTTTATTTTCTGTAAGAAAACAACTAATCTTGCCTTTTCGGCATGTCATAGAACATTTTAAATGACAAACTCTCAGATACTAATCACAATCAGAGTCTTAATTAGTGCTTGATTGAAGGCAGGTGCAATGGGAAGGTCAGTCACTGAGAAATGCAGACAATGCTAAATCTATATGTTGTTTTCTACAGGTGCAGAGTTAGAGTGATTACGCTCAAGGCAAATTTCCAGTTAATTGCTTTTTAATTCTAACAAAATAAAACATCTAACTATAAGTGTTTTGTAACACATTCACAATGCCATTATGTTTAACTAACATTGCACAAACATCTAAAGTTAGAAATGCACTGCTGTTGTGTGAGATGGAGGCTGCAAATGGACTTGAACATTGTTTTAGTTGCTCCAGGCATGTTAAATTACATTCCTTGGAAACTGCCTACTTTGATGTGACCTATTTATACTTTACCAAACAATGTAGACCTAATACAGCCTGCTACAGCAGTCAGGCTAAAATCATTTTATAGCAGATCTATTGTCCTGTGATATCACATGCATGGTCATCTCAGTGACCTTTTGAGGGAAGTGTATCCATTGCAGTTCCGACTACACCTGTGATTTGTGCCTACCAAAAGACAACATGACATGTTTCATCCAGGAAGGAGCTCTTTCTCTTATTAATTTAGCAGGTATAGTATTTCAGTTGGTAAAGTGTCCTGTTATGGGCCTATAAATGCATTGCTTCTGTTAATATTTGTATGGTTATTGTAGTGAATTATGCAAAATGTTTTGAAAGGCTTTTGAACTCCTTGGCTTTCTCTTACTTGCGTTCTCATTTGTTTTGGCAGGTGTCAGTCATTTTCTCTGTTATTGAGGATTAACCTTTCGGATTGTTAGAGGGGCAGGACAAGAGAAAAAATGTAGGGGAATGAGGAGAGAAAGAGCTCAGGAGACAAGCAGAAAGACCTTAAGTCCGAGCAAATTTTGATTAAGTTTATGAAAAGTGATATTTACCGTTTAAACTGGGAGTGCATGCTTATATTGTTAAGAGTGTAACTGAGATTGTTTTGGAAGTGAGAGCTTGTTACTTGCACAAGCTGATGACCACAATGGGACGGTTGCCAGCAGTTAGCATTGGCAGCTTCTTATCAGGAGACACCACAGACAAGGTCAGACACTGGATGTTGCCACTTGCTGCTGCAGGACAGAGGAGTCAGTGAAAGACCAAGCATAAGGACGGGTCACTGGTCACGGCGCTATCCCTAACAAATTGCTGGATCGCTCGTCTAGTTGTGAGTATCCTGGCCTGCAGTTTCAACGTGGATTTTAATATGAGCTCCAGCATGCGCGCCATCAACGGTACCAACTGAAACACTCCAAAAACCCTCAGGTATTACTGTTTTGAAGGTTTCTAATGTGTGTGTGTTTCATGAATGTGCGGTGATTCAAATCAAAGGTCAAATATGAGCCATAAGGTTTAGACATTAAAACTGCATATTAATGTTAAATTCTTATTTGAAAGAGTTTTGTTCATACTGGTGAATTTTATATTGACTAAGGCCGGATTAATTGACTTACGGTTGAAGTAAACTGCATGGGAAAATTAATGCTCAATAACAGTTGCAATTAAAGCTGCAAGCAGCAATGAACGGGGGCATGCTGCTGCCAGAGCATGCTGCATATCCGGCCCCATTGCCTGATTATTGTGTACGCATCTCTTAACTGTCCGTGTTTGGGTCAGTGCAGGAAGGGGTTAAATTAATTAATTCCCATGCAGTCTGATACATTAAAGGGGTATTCATGAAAACAGAGTTTGGTGAGAGGGCTACACATATACCTTATAAACCTTATCAAGAGATGTATCAATAACACTGAAGCGAACCCACCTCAGCACCGTTGCTTTCTACCACAAGGTCATCCTAGGTACACTCAAACAAATCCATTAATCCCCATGTAGTAGCTATCGGTATGATACCATTCAGAAGGGAGAGGTTGCCCACGCCCAAGGAAGATTGATTGGTTGACCGACCGTAGACACATCCATTTTCTCTACATAAAATCCACAGGAAACTTTTGTTCCTTGCTATTTCTTCCCTTCTTTTTCCCTTTATTTTCACTCTCATTTTACTTACTGTTTCATTGTCTTCACATACTTATTTTTAACCATTTTGTTTTGCACACAAATTTCTACTTTTAATTTGACAGCCAAGTTTCAATGCCAATTCAGTCTAGTATAGCTTTCCTACCAGTTTTATGCAGCCTTGCAGATTTTTGCCATTTGGCCAGTTCCAAATCTTTTTAAGTTACCTGATAAAGCTCGTTGTACCAAACTAATATTTTGCCATCAACCAGCTGACCTAGAGACCCTAACAGACATCTTGTGTCACATCGCGGTGAGGGCTGTCCTGTCTTGGGTTTTTTTGTCTTGTGAATTTCATGTTTTATTTTGAAAAGTAACTCTCCTCTCGTTTCAGGTCACTTGCCCTTCCTCTCGTGTCACCGGTCTGACGTCTCCCCTAATCCCTCATTGTTTCCACCTGTGCTCCTTTTTGCCTTATCCTCCTTGAGAGTGATTTTCCAGGCATGAAAACGGGTCAGGGGTGAAAAAGGTGAGAAGGGCACGCGGGACGGGCGGTTGGATGGACGGACACTGTAGGGCGCCTGCAGATATAATAAATATGCATGCCAGCTTGTCACTTAGTCTAACATTTACAATAAATATATGAGGCACAATGTGGTAAGGGCACCAACATGGTTTAATGCATTCTTCCATCACGATTGACAAACAAGATTTTTTGGGGGGGGCAAAGAAACCAACCTCAGAGTTTTCTACCATTACTGAAACATACCATTAACCTGAAATGCAATTTGCGATTGCAGACAGAACATGCCAGAAAAAAATATGTTTGATTTAGAATCAAAGTTTCCCTTTTCCCTAAGCCAAGCACAGGTTCTGAAAAAATATCATATTAAGAAGTTAAACACTGAATTAAAGGCAGGGAAAGAGCAGCACTGAAGTCAGTTGGCCAAAAGTCTAACCCACTTGTGGACATAAGTAATCAAATAAGTAGCCATGAAGTAAGTATAGGTGTTACTATGGCATCAATGAAAGACCTACCATCTCTCTCAATTTTAAGGATGTGATTTCTTTTATGTAGAGTAGCCTCCACTATGAGCTGAGCAAGAGGTGTTGCCAATCCAGTTAGATTGAGTTCACTTGAGTTTCAATGTACAATGTACAGGTACTGCCAATTCAATGTAGTTAGATTGGGTTCAATTACGTTTCACTGTGAGAGTTTTGGCCTGCATAGACTTCAAGTTTTTAGTTCCAAAGTTCAAAAAGTGCAAGTCACACAATAGCGATAATAACAATAGACTCAACATTTGCACAATGACATACTAATCCAAATTTTAACAGTTTCTACATCATGTAGCTCTAGTCAAATTATGCCCTGGAAGAATAATATGAACAATAATAAAAAGAAAAATGTGGAGAACAATAACAATAACACTTTAACACTTTAAGGGATAGTGATCATTTTTTCCTTTTTTTTGTCTCCATAGCCCGCTTTCGCTGTGTTGCCACATGTCTCAGCCTTGCCCGCTTTTCTCCTTCAGCAGTCTGTTTCTTGGCCTGCTGAGCACTGCCAGTTGCTTGAGAGCCATACTTGCTCTGCTGCTGCTGTTCCTTCTTGTTCACCTTCTGCTGGTGTTTATATGTGGCTGCGGCAGAGTTAATGTTCTTGCACATTGTTCTGTCCACCTCCCCAAACTTCACTTCCCCCCTCTGAAGAGCTGCATGGCTGTCTTCCCCATGGACTGCAGGGTGTACTTGACTGTCTGGATCGCATTAAATGTTTCTACATTTATGTTGCCACTCCTTTGGTCAATCACATAATTCATTAGACTAAACGAAGACTCAACTCTTGGTCCATGAAAGATGGAGAGGCAACATTTCACCAGCGCACTCAGGAAAGGGTACTTATCTGGCTTGTCAAAGACATGACCCCACCATTCCACGATGCTCTCGCCCTCCTTGAAACTGGGGATGGTCAGGTCAACATTGAACCGCACAAGTTCTCTCTGGATGTCCTGGTCTGCTGGCAAAAGGTGCTTCAGCATACCACTCAGCCTGCAAAGAAATGGATAAGAATTTTAAATCAGTGCAGGAATCCCAAAGCACCTGGTAATATGGCAAAAAAACTTTAAATGTTATTTTTACCTCTTCAACTGGATGGTTGCCTGTGAGTGGCCTCTCAGAAGAGGGTCCAGAGCAGACAGGGCTGTCAGAGTCGGACTGGCCAAGGGGAGTTTCTTCTGGAGGTACACTGCAGTGGTGACGTAGGCTTTCCTGACGTCTGCTAGGAATGGCACCAACAACTGACACAAAACACCAAAGACCATTATTTTAAGTCTCAAAAACAATCAAGAAAAAAAGTCATACAGGTGATGCAGGGTACTTACAGCATGATTAGGCTTCTCACTCCTGAACGTGTCAGCCTCCTGTCCCACATATACTTCCTTGGAGGGCAGCAGCATATGATCCTCCAGGACCAACTCCCCTAGAGCCCTGGGAGACAGCTGTGTAAGGAAAGTAATTAATGGGAGTAATAACTTAAGTGACTTTCAAAAGACCCCAGGTTGCCTAACAAAAGAGGAAATACTCAACTAATGGCATAGACAACAGAAAAAAAGAAAGGGATGAAAACAATCAACTAATGTAGGCAGAGTGGGTGTAAGGAATTACCTTAGTAATATACTCGGCCTTCACAAAGCAAGCCAAGTAGGCCAGGAACAGCTCAAGCTGCCGATCATGAAGTTTGTGGACCAATGTCTGGCTACCCTGTGTATGTAAAACAAATTCTTACGAAATTGACTGACTGCCAACATTGGATGTGCATGCTGGTGCAGTCAAGTTGCAGTAATTCCTAGCACAACTAGCACCCACCTGGAAAACCAAGACATACTCCTTGAGTATAGCAAGTACACCCATGTAGATGCTGAGCCTTAGGACTGTTGATGTCTCCTCATTCCACAACTTCTGACATACCCTCCGTTTTCTCTCACGGCCTTGTGGAGTCATGCCTGTGAAAGATGAGTTAATGTAAGTGAAAAACACAATACATATTCCTACTGATTAGTAACTACAACACAAGTATAAGTGCTAATTATTATAAGGGATTGGAACATTGGAAGTCTCATCACCTTTCCTGTTGAGTTCCTCCTGAACCACCTTGATTCTGGCTCTTGCAGCCTGATTGACGTGGTACTTGGTGTACATTAGTTCCAAAGGCTCCCTATACAGCTCCTTATCCGCAGTGGAGAGGTATCCATAATAGAGGACTTTGTACGCAGGCATCATGGCATGGGTTGCCATGCTGGCATCATATGCTGACAGCCAGTGATGAGGAACAAAGCCCCTTTGTGGGCTGGAGGCAGGGAGATTTAGGATCATGACTATCTCCTTGAGGTACATCACCTGACAATAGACAGAAAAATATTTTAAAAGAAACACAGACATTATACACATTCTATAGTTTTATTACAGTACAGTACAGCAGGGACAGCAGCTGTGGTCTCGACTAGAGCTGACAAATACAGGTTATACCAAATTCACATGGATGGAGTGTAAGAGGAAGGTGAAGCACTATCGTGTCAAATGTGCTTGGCATTTTGTTTACCTGGTCTGGACTCCACTGATGGTCAAGCTGGAGATCGCTGAACAGCTTCTCCAGGTAGCTGTCAAAGGGCTCTGAGAATTTCTTCACGGCATTGTGGATATGATGGCAGGAGTCTCTATCAACATCCAGCAGGTTGGGACAATGTTGGTGGATCCTAGTCCCGAGGCCGGTCTTGCTGCCCCTCATTACAGCACATGAGTCCATCAACAAACTGACAAGGTTCTGCCACGGGATGTTATTTTTCAGAAAAAAATCGCAGAGCACCTTCTCCAATGAAGCAGCATTAACCTTCAGGACCTCCAAGGACTCCAAATGCTCCACCATCACCTTCCTATAGTCTTCATGGTAATAGCAAACCAGCATGGAGAGGATCTTCAACATGAAAAGGTTTATTAGCCATGCAACATTTTAAAGGGCATACACTGAAGCAAAAACAGAAGGAGTTTGATGGCAGTAGTTTGATTTGAGACCAACCTTTTTGTTGTTATTAGAGGTGCTCTCATCTAAATTTAATGACAAAGAAAATCTCCTCATGTTAGAAAAGATCCTCTCACAGTAGGTCCGCCCTATGCAAAGTTGGACAGATTTGTCACACCACATGCATAATCTAATTGATTCAATATAAATATACATACATGTCATTCTGGCAACATAGCAGTATAGCAACATGGTACAACATGTGTAAAGTGTAAAGTTCACTAAGATGGAAATTCAAACACTGAAATAGTAGGTAAGAAAGAAAATGTAAATACCTAAACCATGGACCATCTTGTATGAAGCTGCCGTCCGCGACAGACCTATACCACCTACCTCTGCATTTGCAATTCGGTTTGCAAGGTACAGGCATCTTTCCCTGGCACTGCTGCCTAATAGTCTCTGGGCCCTGGCTTGTTTGACTCTGGCTTGCAGGACTTTGCCTAGATGAACCTGGAAGGAAGGTGCTGGCAACACTATGTGTGGACGTGATCATCTCCACCTTCTTCTTATGGATCTCTGTCTGGCAGTGAGCCTGCAAAGCATGGCTGCCTTTGTTTGCATAATTGATGTCTTTGTGGCAAAGACCACATCTGGCAAATCCCTGCCTGTTGATTTTGTTGAAAACATCACCTAGACGAAAGGACACCTCTTGCCCTTTGACTGACACCTTTCCCTCGAGCTTTAGCCAGGACCAGTTCCAGCTGCATTTCAGCCCAGCATCCAGCTGTTTAATAAGAGCTGCATCCTTCTCCCCTAACACACTCATTCTGCAAAAATAATGTATTAGTGTTAGCGGTACTTTAGTATTAACTGTAACGCATCATCTGATGCCTTATGTGACACATAAATACCACGAAATTCAGTTGTGGATCTCTCCCCTTCCCCCACGCGGATTGTCCCACGCAGGAAGAAATGACGCCCTGATTGTCAGTGGATGGCGCGCTCAGTCTACGAACGCGAGACGCTCAGCTTCCACGATTTGAAATGGCTCAAAACCACTTTCTATTAAGTTTTAATGAATAAATAAATACAATCCAAGCCTGCTATTAAAAATTCAGAACACGCCAGTGTTCATTATGTTTTAAGTGTCACGAAAGGCTTCAGAGGCTGGGTTACAGTATCTACTACTAAGGTGTTCCCTAGTTCACCTTCAGCCTTGTCAGTTCTCTCACATCACATCCTGGAAATACAAGTAATATTAGAAAGAAGCACTATAACCACTGTTTCTTTTCTGTGATTTACCGTTAGCTATACAAGCTCGAAGCTAACTTCAGTAACAATATCTAGTCAAAAGTAGCATTAGCTAATCATTTTCCACCGGAGCTTTAGCTGACTAGCAGCTAACGTTGTGTTCCCTCACTGTGTTCAATGACTCAATTCATCAAGCTGTAGTTAACGTTAACTAAGCCTATGCCAACAGAGCTCCTGGGTATCTTAGATAGAGGCTACGAGAAAACATAAAAATGATTGAAACTATCACTCACCAAAATCAGTCCGGTAAATTAATCCAGCTTCTAGCTTCTGGCGGTCTGCACTCGGACTCCTCAAAGGGCACGCTCTGGTCAGGCAGCACGAGCGAAGCGAAGTGCTTGCCCTTTGCAATATTTCCATGCGCATGTCCCCCCCATGGAGTAAGATAGCTGTCAAAAAGACATGTGCATGATTCTCCCATTCGTATTCGTAATGTTAAACATTTGTGCGCAAATAAACTTGTCATACACAAAATTCCACTGTCTACTGTGTGAGTCTGAGAAATGATCTGGGTTAGGATTGTTTTTACGTGAGTATGAATCTAAAAGCTGTGAGTGCAAAGTCTTGTGA
>CAEMYA010000447.1:56034-68011 GCA_903131615.1 Diplodus sargus
AACGACACGTTCGCGACCGACACAACACTACGTCACGTAGGTCACAGGCAGGTCACAGGGGAAAATAATCGAACCCGGATTACTCCAAACGCGCATGCGCCAAAGCCAAAATTGGTTTACAGCAGTGGACTGGGTGGAGCTGCCAGCTTAGGTGAAGCATCACAGGTAAAGTCAGTAACGTGTATGTCAAGTATTTATTCATAAAACTGTACTATTTAAGATAATATACAGTTCATGGACTTACAGACTTACTGCTTTAGCTTGCAAGCTAACGACATGCCGGTGACGCTAAGTTAGTGCTAGTTTGCTTGTGCTAGTTAATTAGCACTGACCTGCAAAATATGAAATAATTAATTTGAGACGTAATGTTGATCAAAATACGATTTTTATTGATTTTTAAATTGTATCAATTTCTGCATAACAGATAGTTGCTAGGGACGCCAATCTGATGAGAGGAGCACAGATGGAAAGAGGCTAAAAATGAACTATGCGGGACATTTGCTTTATGGTTCATTTGTTTACCTTCATTAAACAGCTTCAGAATAACAGTGGTGGTTAAATAAATGACTTGTGACTTGTTACATGGAGAATGGAGCCTCCAACCCGGTGTCAGCTCTCGTCTCTGCAGCACCGCGTCACAGAAGTGCTCCGTAACCCATATTCTCTTGTTTATGACAGATAAAACTACGCAAATATACACGTCATAATGTGTGTATGATAATCCATCGATCCACTGATTGGTTTCCCGCCAGCTTCCTTGTAGACCAATGCACATAAACGAGAGGAGGGTTAGCAAAGAGGAAAAGAAGCCTTACTTAAACGATGGACAGATTTATGTCAATTTAGCTTGCTAGCAGAAAGTCTGTAAGTCCATGAACTGTATATTATTTTAAATGGTGCAATTTTATGAAATAAATATTGGATATACACGTTATTGACTTTACCTGTCAATGTCCATACACTCACACAGAAACTGCATGTATGTATTCAAGATTTTATTTCTTTTAAAGAGCAACTAAACCCCCAAACCACTTTTTGAAAACCAATGTATTTGGGTATGAAGTAGTGTTGCTGAGTGATTCTGGTCCAACTCTTGACATTTTATTCAAAGTATTTCAATTTGGCGTATTTTGTAGTAAAAACGTAAGTGTGACTGCCCTCTATGGGTTGAAACCTGGTTATTACAATCGAATTTTCCTATTGGCTGAGATGGAGGCAGATGACGTTTTGGAGGCAGCTTTCGTCACGGTCCACCACGGTTAGCCCCTTCTATAAAAACTTTTAAAAAAAAATTAAAAAAAACTTTTTTTTTCTGCATGTGTGAGTGTGGTGACGGTTGAGGGGGGGGAATCGGAGAGTACTCCTGGAGCCCCACCCATAATCAAGGCATTTGTTGAATTTCCAGCTTAGAGCACATCATCCAAAACTGAGGGGTTTAGTTGCTCTATAAGTCAAAAATATCACACCAAATAAAAACTGAAGAAAGAAACAAGTGATCAAAATACAATATAAATAAGGCATTGTGCAAACATATGATCTCTCAGCCTCACAGTGCCATCTCTCACTTATCTATTGTCAGCCGCTTTGCAAAATGACCACCAACTGCTTCTATGTTGCTATGTGGGTATTGTGCTCCCGGCTATCCTCGTGAACCTTCAGCTAGTGGCTTGCATTTTTCCAGTCCTTTAGTCCTTCCTTATTAAGTCTATTAAGTGTATTCTCTTGGAGGAAACATTTAGCATCAGAAGCAGTGCAAGCTGTCATTTCTGTTTGAGTGAATCAAGCAGCTTCTTTTGATTTTTTCCCCATTGACTAAGGCTCTGTTACAAAAGTCAAGTTGACACTCTCCCATCTTTGTTTTTGGAAAATGTTGAACTGCTTTTTTATTTGAACTAGTCAGAAGAGATGTCCAGTCAGCACGCCTGTTGGTGCCTTTAGTCCTGATGCTGTGTCACTCTGCTGTGCTGAGGTAGAGGGACAGGAGCACCTGATGCTGTGTCACTGGGCTGCTGGTGAAATATTTTAAAAGTGCATCTGAAGAGAGAAGAAAAGTGTATGTGACCACTGCATGTAACATGTTAATAGAAAAATGTGCTATACATAAGACTAATATTGACTAATAATAAACATGTGATGAGATGTATTTAGTGTATTGTCATTGCAATGCAATTCAGTCTAATCAGAGTACAACTGCAGTATATATGTATGTATATATGTGTGTATATNNNCGTCATCGGGAAAGCCGCCTCGTCATCATCCAGTGGCTACCCCGCCTCTACATCTGCGTCCAGGCTGAGACTGAGCTGGCTGAGAGAAACCGGATTTTGAGAACTCTCCTCTTCAACAAAGTAGGATGAAAACTCCACACACGACAAGAGTCACACCTGAATGCAATCAGAGTTGGTGTTTGTGAAAGCTTCAAATATATATATATCGTGAATTCAAAGACATCTCTCATATAACCTCGTTATAAATTAATCCCGTAGCGAATTTAACGGTCCGCACGTTAAAATCCACCATTGTCAGGAATCTATCTATTCAATAATTCATTCACAATCCTCACTTTTCTGTTACTTTGTCACCTGTTTTATTATTATCTTATGTATTTTAATCTGCATTTATTTAGTTAATAAACATATTTAATCTTATGTCGTTGTCTGTGCACGTTTAATTGAAGTGGGAAATCGATGGGATCGTGGAAAGAATTCACGGCTTCAGAATAGGAGATCAAATATAAATTTGAAATTTAACAGACTGATTAAATTGATATTCCAATCGTATAATTGGTTCAGGATAAATGCCCCTTTCATTATCCGGATAAAATCAATAAAAGGGTGGTGCCCCGTATAACGAACAAAGTATAATTAATTACCAGTCATTAATTATTACATTACTATCAAGGTATTGTCTCCTACATATATATCTATGGTGCCATCCATGTGAGGCCCATATATGATATATACCATTCCTTTCCTACACAGCTATCTTACTCCATACCCCCGCCCCCCCTCCAAAAAACATTTCTCATCGAATCTACACGATTCACGTCGGTCACCTGTTTTGGCTTCAAAACGGCGAATTTCGCCGAAAGGTGAGGGATTTTCATGTCTGGATTTTCGTTTGTTTAACATTTCATAGCTTATTATCCCATTCAGATCAGTGCAGATATAGCCTTTGGTGAATTCCTCCCTCGGGAGCGATTTTCTGTTTTATTTTTTGTGCTTGTGCCACGTTTGTTTATTTCTTTAGTCTCTCGTCTGAGCAGACGAGTTAAGTGTTCATAGCCTGTTGAGTTGTCACTCTATCGGAAGTCGATACTGAGAGTTTTCAGAATAAAAGCTTGCATTTGCCGTTCTCTGTCTGCATCTGAGTCCTCATTTTGCCTAGGTCTGACATCTTGTCTGTCCTTGGCCTATGATCATTGAGCTGCTTCCAGTGAACAGTCTGCTGCAGACTTCCAACGCCAAACCACCGCAGAGCCCTTTGACTATACCACACGTCGTCTCTGGGACAAACAACGCCCCAAGTTCGCCGTGAGGGGCTTCACTCTAAGATTCAGCTGGATACATGACTGTCATGTCCTGGCTCTATTGCGGATTTGCTCCGTCGCCCGGCAACCAAAACCAATGCATTTCAAGCTGTGACAGCTGGACTTGCGAGACCAAGGAGTTCCCGTGATTATTTCATTATCACACACGACCGCATTTATAGGGATGTGTTATAAACACAACAACACCGAGTGTTTCCAACTGAAGGATTATAAGATGTGCTTGTATTTGTTTCTTTTTCAGATTTCTGTGCTGGAGTCAACACGGAGTGTTTTATTTTGAAAATGAACTGGTTGTTGTTGTTTCGGTGTGTGACTTCCTATCTGCTCTGTGCTGAATTCTGCTGAATCGCTGCGTTGTGCTCTGGCGTACGGCAAAAATAGTAGCCCTATCTGGTGGAATCTTGCCATCAGTTAACCGCATGTTACTGAACTCTAAACTCCGGACAGGCCTTCACATCTAAAAGTGAGCTGAACCATCCTCTTAACTGCTCATGACGAGGTTGATATCCAAATTATGATTGAATAATAATGACAATCCTAATGTCAGTGTTGTCCTTGTAGTGTTAACAATAATTGCCAGGCACTTTAATTGTTTCAACTCTGGGAGATACACGCATAACATGCTCAATGCAGAATCTCACAGATAGAGATTCTCAAGAAGGCTAAATTGGAATTTTAAACAAAGACACATCAGGAACAGTTTAACAGGGTAGCTTAGGTCACTTGTCTGTGTCTGTGACAACAGAAGACTGATGCCTGTCACTCTATGCTTATTTTTGAACCTCCTTACATTGACAGTCATTTGAAACAGATCTGTTTTTGACACTATTTTTTCAGCTGAGGGCCCTCATACATCAACACAAGAAAAGATATACTGGTAACAAACAGTTAAAGGTCCCATATTATGAAAAACACGTTTTCTCTGGTCTCTGCGTATATAAGCTGGTCCTCCCTGAGCCTGCCAACTCCCTGAATGAGGAAAGCAAATGATTCCTACATGGTCTCTGCAGCCCACCCACTGGTAAAACGGCACCCCTACAGGCTGTTCAGATTCAGCTCCTGTCGTTACGTAACGAAAGGAGTCATTTACATAGGCAGGCCTCCTCTGCACGGTGATAGGAGATATCTGAGAGGGGGGCGTCCATCCCAGAGATGAAGTTCAGTGTGTCCAGTGGTAAGATAGCAGTGTAAGCAGAGTTAGATACGCAAATTGCTCTGTTGTTGGTTGTAAAAATCAACATCAGTGCATATATTTTGTCCCAGCTGCAGAACAGAAGAGACAGTGGTTGTGTTTCATTTTTAATGACAACGTGCCGGCTGCAGTTCGTGTTAGCTTGTATGTGTGTGCTAACCACTTCACATCGGACTGCTTCAGTAACGAAGGCGTTGCCTGGACACTGACCCTCGTAAAAGGATCAGTCCCACCCGTACCGGACCCAGCAACTGCACCCGAGCCACAGGTAAGTGTCGCCGCGGTTTGATAGTATTTACAGTTGCCTACGAGTATGATGAAGTCAGCTGGAAATTGGCTAACTAGTTGGTCCGCTCCGGTCCGCTATGCAATGGTGTTTGAAGCGAGCTTAATGTTAATAATATTACGATGGAGCTTGGTTGTCACAGTAAGAAGTCTGGAAACCTGTGCAGACTGGAGACAGAGACGATGAGAACAGTGTCCAAGAGTTTGGAGACTGTGTTGGAGACAAACACAGCTTTCGCTAGCTGTTAGCCATTAGCTACATGGTAGTAACTGTAACAACACATAGAACAAACTAACATTATTCAGACACACTAACCATTCAGAAACGTCTTGCTGCAGCCACAGAGTCTGTACTTCTTCAGGAGCCTCTCCTTCTGGGTCCGATTCTGGGTCAAACTGGTATGGTTGAACGACAGCATCTCGGCGAACCATAGTGATACATCCACCATAAAACATTAGTGCATGTTAGCGCTAGCGCAAGCTGCAGCCTCTCCGTGAGAGGGGCGTGTAGCAGGCAAGGCAGACGTTGACAGACAGAGCTCATTAGCATTTAAAGGTGCAGGCAAAGAAACAGCCTGCTCTCAGTAGAGCTCACAGAGCGACTTTTAGACAGCTGAAATTCAGGACCACGGATGGGTTTGGGGCAATGCATATCGAATACAGTGTTGTTGGACCTCTGACAGCTGTTTGAAATTGATGAAAAACAGTATAATATGGGACCTTTAACACATGTCAAAATGTAAATACAGATACAATAACTCAATGCAGATGAATTATCTTCTATTGGAAAAACCTAACTCGAACCCCCAAGGTAGCATCACAGCTTACATTGTGGGGCCATCACTTACACAAGCTTGCATCGGACCCAAAACTTAAATTCCAGTCTATTCCTTCTTGATCTTATCCTTCATTAACCAGTAATAAATTGTTACACACTAAAACAGTAAATATAATGTATGAAATATGACCCTCTAAATGATAATGTCAAATAAACTACATGCATGGAAAATAGCTAAATTAAAATATGATCCTTTCCGTCTCCTTTATCTTAACTCCTCAATCCTGCCTGTTTCTTGATCAATCAGTCCTTTCCATCAATCTTTTCTACCACTTTTCAAGTTGATTCAGATGTTCTTTCATGCCAAGGCCTTCTTCCAGCCTGTCGCACATGCATATGAGTCACAGGGCTCTGAAAAACCTATGTTACTCATAAATCAACATCAGTGCCTATATTTTGTCTCAGCTACACAACAATAGAAGAGACAGTGGTTGTGTTTCATTTTTATTGACAACGTGCATAGATATAAATGGATAAAAATTAATGTGCGCATTACTGGAAAACATAATCCGAGCACAAAAACCACAATAAGAAAATGAGAGAGTAGGCTAGGAATATTGAAAATCCCCACCATCTGACCATCACTTGATTCTTGTGATATTTATGTTATCCACTTCAAACCCCCTGAGTTTCCATACTTTCTCTGTTCATTTCAACTATGCTATCCTCAGATTCCTGAAGATTGTTTAAGGCTTTTGACAAATTCTCTAGTCCTTCAGATTCCGATGGCAAAAATGCACGACAACTCTCACCAGTGATAGCACATACTCCTCCTTGAGCTGCTGTTATGGTGTCTATTGCCAAGCGGTTCTCAGTCGAATATTGACGAGAGAGAGCTACACTTGTAGCACTCAATGAATGAAATCCTAGAATTGCAGCATTTGCCACACTAACCAAATCACGTCTAGTTAATGCAATCAAATATGATTCTCACATTGCAATTGTGTGCTCTAGAAAAGGGTCTTAAAGAACAATTGAGAAATTTCCGTAACCATCCGCTAATGCATAGTATTTCTCTGCCAAGCCTGTAGGATCTCTAATCTGCAACTGGGTGTATCCTGTATCATCAGAAACATTTCTCTTCATCTCACCCCCTCCACCATGAGCTTTCCTCAACTCTACAGGCTCTTTCACCTTGTTTGCTTCACCTACTTCTATACCTCTCCATTCAGCCAGTCTTGATTCCATGCAAGCCTCAAAGACCACTGGCTCATTATACATTGCTGTAACCTGAGAAGGAACCTGGGCTTAGCTAGGAGAATATTAATTAGATGCATCTTTTAGAAAACCGAACACACTCTTAGTCATGGTTCTTGAAGTGAGACTATGAAAGTCATGTCCTGTTCAAGGTCAATTTCTTTACCTTTACAATAACTCGTACTCAGATGCTAGTAAACCGGATACCTCCCCATTCTGTGAAATTGTTCCTCATTCTTCTGTATACCAGCAGCTTCAACGACATCTGTTAGAGACACCGTTCTCACCACCACAGTAGGCCTGTTTGCTGTGTATGCCATCCTCGCCAAGGCTCTGACAACTGGATGCAGCTGTAAAACAACCTGAAACATCACTAGATAGCAGGATGGTAGTCCTATGGGGCGTTTTAATGGTACTGCAACATTTTAAAATAACTGATTTGTTGACTTAGGCATCACCGAACATGCATAACAAGAATTTGTTGTGATTTTTCTCACTTTCCTTGTCATGAATTGATACCAAATGTTAGAAACACTTGGATTCTCTGTATCGTATGACAAGACAAATGTTTCAAACACTGCGTCCTCCTCATTTCCTTGAATGTGATCAATCAATCAATCAATCAATCAAATCAAATCTTTATTGTCATTTAGTTGTACCAACAAAAGTAGTGCAGCACAAATGAGATTTAGTTTCTCCGGGATCCATAACACGAACACAATAAACACACATTATATAAATAAAATATGTGTGTTTATTCCTGCAGCATTGTAACCTTCATGTCATTCAGAGCCAGAATGAATGCATTTGCTGCAGAAACCCAATATGGTGCACACACACACCCCTCCATCCCACTGGAATGTAAGTAATATGTAGGTCTACACCAGCCATGTCCAAACTATTCCTCAAAGGCTGATGTGGCTGCAGGTTTTCTTTTCAACCAAGCAGCAGCATACCAGACCTGACTCATTTAATCAACTGATCTCAGTCTTCAGAAAGTTGATTGGTCAAACTGTGTGCTCTTGACTGGTTGGAACAAAAACCTGCAGCCACACGGCCCTTTGTGGAATAGTTTGGACATGTCTGGTCTACACCACATGACCAGATAACAAATTACTTTGCAGGAACTGACAGATTACAATCAACATACACAACCTTTGGTACACCCTCAGTAAGACCTATATTATTAATTTGGATGCCTCCTTTTGGTTGAATACATATATCTGGTGAGTATTTCTCAACCCCTGTTGTTATTGTTGGACCTTTGTCCCATAACATATCTGAATTCCTTCACAATTGATTGAACATGAATTGATCTATTCCTTACAAAATCCTAGGTATTAATTCAACCTCCTCACCCCTCTGGAGACTCATATTCTGCCTTTGTAAGTAGTGGTACTAACTAGGGATGCACCGATCCGACTTTTTCAGTCCCGATACCGATACCGATGCCTGGACTTTGTGACACTTTCTGTGTCTTGGGTTCTTTATTCAGTTTTACAGTTCCCAAAGTGTGTATTGTCACCCAGCACAGAATACTGCCAACAGAGTCCCGCATTCTCACAGGTGGTGGGAAGAAGAGTGTGCATTTCCATTTCCATCACAACATCTAACTACAATGAGACCTCATGTCTCATTCACATGTAAGTGAACACCTATTATTATTATATTGAACTTAAACAACCAACATTGCCATTGCTAGTACTGATCGCTGTCAAGCTATCTTTGTTTGTATTCACACATTTTTTGACAGTGTATTTTGATGATGTACTTATTGCCAGTTAATCAGCAATAGCTGGCTATGGTAATGTTTGATATGGCAAAGCTAAAATGTCAAGATTAGTGGGGGGCATACAAACATTTTTTTTTGGTATTCTCAGTGATTCGCAGACAAACGGGAATATTTTATTGGGCTCATGATAATACAATGGTTTGCATATTAGTTACCACGGTGAGAGCATGGTTGACTCTAATGACGAGGACACACCAGAGAGACCAGCACATCATCATGTCAGAGGACGATGACGATCATTAGCTTCTTGATTTTTGTCCAACAGTATACAGATACAGTAGATTTTCTGAGGACAGGCATAGATTCTTAGCTGAGGGAATACATTATATATTGAAACTTGTTGAGCCGTAACATTAATGCCACCTAATGAAATTGTGTAATTAAAGTAGCACTTATTGTATTGCCATAGGCTATTTAAGTGGTTCTCAAGCACACCTATATTTCATCTTAGCACCCCTGACATTTTTTTATATATTCCCCAACCCCTGAAAGAAACTAAATGTATATATTTATGTTATTTTTACCTTATCAATGTGCACTTATTTCAGAACAGTGTAAGTATTACTGCATTTAGTTGTCATTTACTGCTGTGGTATTTTCTGTTTACTACTGGCATACAGCTGATTTTCAGTCAAGACTGAATGAAATCCTGACTATTCTCATAGCATACACCCTGATGTGTAAGTGTCAACTATATCTTCACCTTCAAATTCCACTTCAGTATTTACAGCTGTCTTGAACTTCGAACTTGAAGTGCAAAAATTATGCTGGCACTAAAATGTGGGGTAATATTATCATAATATATTGTAATAATATACTGGGTAATGTTTTGGCATTTTTAAAGCAGACACTATTTGAACAGACTAGAAGTCATAGTCCTATTAGTTGATGTCTAACAATTGTATACCTACATGGTCATAAGTATTTTGAGTGAAATACATATACAACTTACAAATTAACTAAAAGGATAAGTTCACCCAAAAATGGAAATTAACTTATTATATACCCAACCCCGTGTGGATGGAAAGTCAGCTGTAGTTTCCTACTGCAACACTTTTGGAGTGTTACAGAAAAAAAGTGTTGCAGCATTCTCCAAAACAACTACACTGGGATTTTTTAAAGGTTAAAAAACAACCAGAAAAAAGTGCTTAAAGTTTCAAAGATTTCATCATGGAAAGCGGTGTAAATAGCGTCATTTAAAATCAGTTTGGTATCCTGGCGCTTCTTGAGATCTGGTTTATGCTGGAGGAGCTGTATGGAGACATGGTGTGGTTTATTTAGTGGTTTTCTATGTCCCCATCTATTTCAATTGTTTTGGCGATCGCTACAACACTGTTTTGCTGTGAAGCTCCAGAAATGTTTTGAGCTTCATAACTGAGCTACATAACTTTACTTGACTTTCCATCTGCTTGAAGGTGAGTAGATAATGACTGAGTTATTTTCTTTTTTTGAAAAAACTTATCCTTTAGTGATTGCAGAAGGGGCATAAAAGGGCATCTGATTTCTTCCTTTTGTTGTCAGTATGTATGATGAATGAGATGCAGATGAAATCTAAGTTGGATTTGCACTGTAACCAAGCATGTGTAACATGTCTTATATACATTGATACAAACAAAAGGGAAACATATACATGAAACTAAATGTTTTTGGTGACTTTGACACTGGTTAGCAATAAAAAACCATGACCAAAGCCTTTCCATAAGGCTTTACCAAATATTTCGAACCCAAACTGAATTCCATACAAACCTAATTAAAACTAGCAAACAGATGTGGCAATGTGTGTCTGTTGTAATTTGGTAAGCAAAGATGTGCAAAAAAAAAAAATCTGCTGGCTAAATAAATGTATGTTGCAGCACTGTGGTGCCTATGCAGCTCCAATCAGCTGCAGCACTCTAACTGAGTTGTGCAGGGGCTCAAAGAAGCCTATACACTGCTATAAATCAAATCAAACCATTGAAGGAAGGAAAAAAAACTGCGATAGAGAAGATTGGCCTCCCACTGAACAGGCAGACTGGTATGAGCCAGCTCCAAGAGGAGCTCAAAGGAAAAGACAAGCAGGGTCACTGAGAAAAGGCAGCTCGAACAGAAGCCTGTGTGGAGGCTCTGAACCTGCTGGCTCAGGAGGTGAAGGAGCTCAGACAGAGCACCAAACAGTGGAAGAGCACATGATGCTCTGCAAGTGAACCTCAAAGAGGAGCTGACTCACAAAGAGCAGAGCTGGAAGAGGACAATGCAGGTGGTTGAGGGAGAGAAGGACACAAGGCTGAAAAGGAAGGAGGGATGGCAGAAAAGGGCAAGCCAGACTGATGAGATCAAACTTCTTATCAAAAAGAACAACTGGCTGTCTTCGTCTTTCCAGGGGTCGGCCTTTAAGACAGTGGCTTGGGAGCTGTTGTAAATAGAGGGATAGAAATGAGAAGGAGACAGAAAGAAAATGAGGGGAAATGAGAAGAAAGGAAAAGACAATAAAACTGTAAAAGGAAAGAAAATAAATAAAAAGAACAAAGAGGAGGTAGTAGTACAGCACAAAGATGGAAGAAAGATGGCAAGGAACGAAAAAGTTGAACAGCCACAAAAACCCCCTATTTAGCTTCAGGAAAAGATTATACTTGGGGTTAAAATAACAACATTAATCATAACGTAAGTATTTTAAGGTATGTAAGGGCTGTAACTCAAATAATCTAAAGTTAATAAAGAAAGTTAAAACAAACCACTCTTGATTTGTGCTCACAAACGGGACTCAAACCCCATTCTCCAGAAGGAAAGCCCAGTGTATGACCCATGCAGACAACCACCCCCTGAATCAGACCTTTCTTACTCTTTATACTACTACACTAGAGGATGACTTTAAGAAGTGACAGTAGCAGGGTAAGTTCAGCGTCAAACTTAGAAGCGATGGGCCACTGACCAAGCTGCTGTGTTTGACACATCGGGAGTGAGAACAGCCTGGACTCATTGATATGTTTTAAGAGGCATAATATATATCAGGCTTTGTATACACATACTTACATTCATACTACTCATTTTTGGGTTGGGTCTCTTGGGCATTCTGATTCTCACATG
The DNA here is from genome assembly GCA_903131615.1 of Diplodus sargus. NCBI lineage: Eukaryota > Metazoa > Chordata > Actinopteri > Spariformes > Sparidae > Diplodus > Diplodus sargus. The sequence continues at coordinate 67,952 of CAEMYA010000447.1, forward strand.
CACGGTGCTAAATACAAACCCAATTCCCCAAGAAGTTGGCCTGCTCTGTAAAACACAGAT
>CAEMYA010000447.1:86545-103778 GCA_903131615.1 Diplodus sargus
GCTTGCGCGAGATGCAATAAGCGGGTGGCGCTTGTGTTGTGAGTTGTAAACGAGAGGCTTATGCACGCAACTCTCTTTATTTTCGATCAAACGAAACTTAACTATTTCAGATAAAAACAGCTGCATGCAAAACATGCAGCGAGGCATTAACAAACGAACACAAATTAATTTGTCCTGAAACGGACATAACAACTAGTCTCGTGCCAGTACTGCAAAACATGAACACGGGGAATGACGGAACGGAGTGCATAGAAAAACAAAGCGCACATAGTATTCCGCCCTCCCACACATCGCGCTGATTCGCTAGCACACCGCCAATCAAAACGGCCATTCAGCTGGCACACAACCAATCAGCGAATCCAATGGCTCAGACATCCGACAGCCCTCCTCCTCAGACTTTGCATGCTCAATCGGAGCCGACAACGTCTGCACGGCTCCGAAAGCTTCCAACGCAGCTTAACACACCAAACAGACCTCGTCTGAGTCTCCCCAAACGCTTCAGACGTCCAACGGTTGGGCCGGTGTGTTTCTGCCTTAACACAACCCTTCTTACATTTGCAGGAGATAAGTTCATAGCTGGACTGGTCTGCATCAGACATCAGGCATGTCTAAAATGGTTCATAATGACCCTCAGATGCCTTTGACCAGCCCAATCTACAAGGAGAAGGAAGCTCTGGTGCTGACACCAGCATCTGACCCCATACATGGCCTCCTTGATAGACTGCCCTCTTAACATGTTCCTTTAGGGCAGCCTTTGTTGGAGGGATTGACTGCACATTGTGCCTCTTTGCAAAACGCATCCTCCTAGTTGCCATTACCTCCTGTAGAATGTCATGTGGGGCAGAGGACAATTCTAACTATTAACTATTTATGTGGGTGTCTATGGGGGAAAAATAAGGGTTTTTCTTAAATAAGTTTTATCTAGTCTATCTTTTATCTAGTTGTGAGCTAACTGTGATAACAAAACAAGTTTTAAAGTAAGTTTTATTTATCTAGTTGTAAGCCTACCTAGAGCCGAGCATATGACAAATTTGAACTTGAGGCATGTTGCAATCCTCAAGTCACATCTGATCTTTCCAATGAATTGAAGGACTTGAAGGTGACATCAACATGTCACTATTTTTGAGACTTAGGTAATTGTGAAGTTTAAGGAAAAAGATTGAAATTAAACTAAATTCTCTTTAGCTAATTTTAACTAGCACTACTTACATAAATGGTGGCCATCTTGAATTGTGAGGACAAAGGAAGATTCTGGGCTTATTACACATTGCAGATTTTATTTCTGCATGATAAAATGTATGATTATTTATGGAGATCGACCATTTGATATGCAATATAAAAAACTTCATTACAATTACAATGTTCATGCTGATCGTGGCAATCATGGAGAATTTTTATTGATTTATATGTATTCTTCATGTATAAACTTCCTTAAATTAGGTATGGTAAATACATTTAACTAACAAGATGATCAACATCATATTTTATACCATGCAAATAAGAAAATTGATCTAAATACTGTTGTCAGTGGCGGCCATTTTTAAAATGTGCAGTCAAAGTTGAGCGCACAGAAGGAGAGATTGAGAGCAAGAGTGAGCAGTCTGCAGCGCAGCCAGCAAGAGTCTGTGAGAGCACAGAGGTTATTATTGCACCTTAAAGTGCATAAAAGCAAACATGCAAATACATTTATTGAGCACAGAATTTATTAAATGAAATTATGTTTTGCCCGGGAAAAATTCTCTTCAAAATATATTTTAAATGGTAGCAAAATAAATTTTTCTGTGCTCAAAATCTCCCATTGCTCCTTCACAAATGCGGCACAAATATCACGCCATAAATATGAAACAACAGAGAGTAGAAATGCACATCAAACATGAATATTGGTTTTTAGTTATTACTGTTGCACTTTGTGCCTGCATTATTTTAATTGAATGATTATTTTTGAGATGCCATTGCACTTGAAATATCACTCAGGAATGTGAATGTTTTGTCTGTGTGTTAAATTGGCTAACTGAATGATGGGGATACAGTATCCTACTGGTGGAAGTGTGTGATTACAATCCAGCCCCCTAGTAGTGAGGATAACATTTTTGTGGCCCTCTCTATCATTAAAGTTGCCCATCCCTGGCCTAGACCCATCATACCACCACTGGTGATATTCAACAATTCTACACAGAGGAATCAAAATCAAAATCAAATGAATAACTTAAAATAAGTTTTGCCTCTCCTGTAATATTTTTATTTAAACCTGCTACATAGTCACATTCATGCACTTTGTGCGTGCATACGTCATCCATGATAAGTTACAAGTGAAACTCAAACTATGACATACAATTGTGAATTTAAAATGATTTGAAATTAATCATGAGGTTGGCTGCATATTCTAGTCATCACCAGACGAACTCCCACACACCCACTCGTGCTCAGACACAAGCATTCAGTGAAACTTTGAAGCTTTGTGTCCAACACACTTTGAATATGGATGACAAACTCAGCACCATATTGTTATCAGAACGTAGTGTTTTTGTGCTGAAGGCAAGAACTTCCCTGGCATCCACTTTGCAGCATGGCTGTGGGCAGCATGCAAAGACACATGTGTACGAGGAAGCATGGCAAAACCCATAGAGGAGGAAACAGGCAAAGGAGTCCTGGTGAGCCCCCCCACCGAGTCTTAAGAGAACTGAGAGCCAATGACAGCACACTGTGAAATTTCAATGAGTAAAAAATCCAGTCGTTAGCCTGAGGTTTGTTCTTGATGCGCAGCCTTTGTTTGACAACTTTCTGCTTTAACCTCCATTAGACCTCTGTCTGCATCCTAACCTGGAAATCCTCTTTCATCTCCTCCTGCTCCTTGTGCCACTCTTTTCTGGTCACATGTAACAAAGATCCCAATTGGCAGAAAGAATGTATTTTTATATCCTTTCATTAGAAGGCTGTCATTTCAATCAAGTCTGGGTAAAAACAGCAGATGGTCTTTATTTGCTGCAAACTTGGCAGACGATGATGCCGTGCACCTGAGGATTATTCATTGGATGATGAATTAATGTGAATTACCCAGCCGCCTCCTTCGAGAAATCGCTGCTAACACTGACGCTGAGTCGGGAATCGTTAATTAAGTCGGGCTGAATAAATAACATGTGTTTATGGTGGACCCAGGAGACGGCTCCTTTCTCGCAGCGAGAACAGCAGCGTCAATCTGACCTTTCTTTGCAAAGCTGTGGATGCTCTCTCATGGGTCGCTCTATTTTCAATAAAACAATGCCTTTGTGTGATGCTTTGTTATCTGTCCCTGCTTGTGTTTGTGAGTTCTGAAGTAGACTGCACTCATCTCTCCATTAGTGAAACAAGTACACGGTACCCAGACAGCAGATGTTCTTCAACAGTGAAATCTCTCTTCTCTGAAATACTCGTCCATTGTCTTCATAAGCTTGATTTAGTCATCCTATCCCTGTCACTTGTTTTCCTGGTTGGGGGTAGAAGCTGCCAAGCTTTTTACAGCATGATCCTGTTCTAACTAGTACAAGGAGATAGCTGGCAATCCTGTCCGTCTGTCTGTCTGTCTGCTGATTATCTGCAGCAATGGATAAAGCCATGATTCACTCCTCTATGACTTTGCTCAGACTTGGGTTGTGGCCTGTAATCTTTCATATTTGAAAATGTGCTAGCGAGCAGCCTGTATGTCTCTGTATGACTGCTTGATCCAGGTCAGCATGTTACAAAGAGGTCATTGCATATAACACAACCTGAATTTCAAATGGTTTAACAGAAAGGATGAGAGGCGATCTAATAGAATTATTAAAATATTAGCTGCCGTATCGTATTAAAAGCTATAATTTCAACAGTGCAACTTCATAAAGTGGCTATTTGGTAATTGGAATCACTTGGTTCCGTTTGGTCCAAAAGTTAAATTCACTGACTATATTTTGTCTTCTTTTTCTGCTCAGCGAAACATTGCAATCACATCACAGCCCCCTCATTCATTTCAATGAGGCCACTGCGCTAGTGGGACTGAGGGTCATTGTGAGGGAAAGAGTCAGTCAGCAATGAGGACAACAGGTAGTAAATTCAAATAAAGGGGTTTTTATTTACCCAAAGCATAAGGTAACAAAATTTCTTCAATGAAATAATAAAGGACTGGGCCCATAAAAGAGGTAAAATTAACAGAACTGTACAAAAGTCAACTCAACAAAATAACAGAGGACAATCCAGACTTAAAGAGACCTCCTAATGAACACATGAGGGTAACTTATATACTGGGTGATCAACCCATATTAACACAAGAGGGGTTAACTTAAACACTGAACACAAAAGACAAAAGCTAACTTGCAAACAAAGCAGAGCAGGAACATAACTCTTAGAGCAAACACTCTATACCTAACCAAACTAAATGAAATTACTAATTGTCAAAGGAAATTAAACATTAAAAAGCTAAAGCATTAGAATTCCTCCCCATGGTGCACCGGCCCTTGGGTTGGCCCAGTCAGCAACGCCTGCTATAAAATGGCCGAGCTTGTGGGGGCGGAGCCTTTCGTCTGGGGGATCCCAGCAGCATCCCCACAGCACCGGTAACTCAAACAAAAAAGAAATTAGAAAACAATACTGAAACAAAGACTGTACAAAAGCTAACTAAAGGTGAATGCTCAGATAGAAAACTAATGTACTGTCAAATAATAAAGTGTGTTGTATGAAACCAAACCCTGTGTGTGATTTATTTCAATACTTAATGTTAAATATAAACCCACTTAATTAAATATATAATGTGCATAAACAAAATACAGCTAACTTAGTTACAAACACAAATAGTGTGATAGTGTAGGTGCAAGGGGTTACCGCTGTATCATGGCTGTGTGGCCACAGCTGTGGCCATCAGTCATCGAGGAAAGAAAGTTTTGCCGTTACCCAGCAACACACTGTCTTTGCTAATCTATAACATGCAAGCTTGTGTCACAGAGTTAAAAATGCACTTAATCAATTCTAATTTCCAATCTGTATTTGTCAATTGTATCTATCATTTAATGATTGTTGAGTATGTGTGAATTTTATAGTAATGAGTTAATTTGATTTATCATCATTTTTAATAACGTTTTCCTGCAGAAATCACAGAAGTCACCTCTTCTGTACCTCCTAAGCTTCCGTAACTCTGACTGACCCTCACATTGCCACCTTGCATTGTTGAGGGTAAGTCGTGTGGAAAATGCTGCTGCGCTATTTTATTGTTTTCTTCAGAAATTGAATGATTTATTACGTCGTAACATTAATGCATAATGGTTACCGCTAACACTGCTACATTATCCAGCTGTTGTGTGATGTTTTGACCATTAATATAAGTTTTGTAGATGTTTTTGTCTAACTTCCTTGGCTCCATTGTAACGCAGCAGACCGCCCCGTGTCTAGTAAGTGAAGTACCGTTTCGGACACCGTAGCATCCATTAATTAATGTAGACACTGGTATTTTGTCTGTTTAGGAACAGAGGTGCAGAGAAGGAACAAAAGGCAATTAATGTGTATTACTGTCTTCTGCAGTTATGTGCTTTTCCTTGCTACATGTGTTAAGTTTCGTTTTCTCTGTACAGCCACTCTCATCCACACACTGTTTTAATTTGCAAACAGAGGTCGCTGTCCCCCCCTTTTATACATGTTGTCATGGTTTTGAGGAGATATGTTGTTACAGTTGAAATGTTTTCCAGCCAATTTAAATAGCTCTTGGCTAGTAATGTGTATATTGAACCAAATATATATACTGTAATATTAAAATAAGTTTAAATAAATGAGTTTATATGTATTTTGAGGCACACATTTCCGCCTTGCATTGTTGAGAGAACAGAGGTGCAGAGAAGGAACAAGAGGCAATTAATGTGTATTAATGTCTTCTGCAGATAATAAATGTGGGAAAACAAGTCCTTGCTTGATCTTCTTTCATCCCCTATCCATACCTGTTACACTCGCACTACTTTGAAATGTGGACATGAAAGATGAAAATGTCATGTCAAAATGTCAGAAATTTTTTTTTTCTCATTCATTGTTTTTTACTCTGTTTCATGTATGGAAAAAAAAGGTTTCATGACAAAAGAAAATGTTTTTCGGGTGAAAAAAAAATCTATTTTTTTTGTTTTTAAAAAATGGATCACCAGAAAAAAAATTCCACTTTACCTCAGGGCTTACATAATTATTTCCCGACAATAATGTCAGAAAATTCCTTATCTCAGAAAAGCAAGTTGGAAACCAGGACTGCGAATTCCACAAACACAACGATATTAACCAGAAATCACATCAGAATTTTGTCAGTCGGAAAGGATGGGACTTTTTCTTGTTGAACCTGACTGGGCAGATCAGTGGTAATAACAATAGGAAATGTACGGTCTGACCACTGACCAGAAATGATACAGAAGGAAAAGCTGCCATAAGAAGCCTCGAACAGAAGCCTGTGTTTGTTGCTGCTTGATGGACAGGCATTAGCAACAATATGCATGTGTAAGAAGAATCATTAAACTGTAGGATTTCTTAACTTGACAACGTTGTCTAACTATGATTGACACCTGCTAGCTCGAGGCTAAGGCTAATACAACTACTCCACAGATAGTGTTATACTAAACTTTACTGATATACTAAATACTGACCCAGTTCCAGTGTAACATCTGCTTGTCACATACTGTTGTCTCACATTGCATTCAAACCAGCACCAATGGTGCTCTTTGCACAGTTCAAAATACTTTGCTTAAAGGCTTTTGGTATTTCACAAGTTAACATACAGTTCAATTCAAGTGTTCTGTTGAATAGATATTATGAAACTTTGCTCGTAGCACCACCAGGGTCTCTACTCATGAACACGAGCATTGAGAACATTGTTTGTGTACACATAGTTTATGAAAAAGAAGGTTTTTGAACTACTCACGTTAGCTGCTGCATCTCCTGCGCGTTGCCGTCATTCCAGGCAAAAAGTGTTGATCCCTGAGTGCGACCTGACAGGCAGGCTTAAGGAGCGGTTCACCATTACTCTCCTGCCTGTCAGGATGTCAGATGTTCTCTAGAACATTTTTTAAAAGCATAACAAGCATGTCATCTGCACCTTCAAAAAAAACCTATTACACTTGTAGCATTGATTATGAAAAGCTGAAGACACTTCAACTACATAAGCAAGTAACTATATAGAATGTATATATGTATATTGTTTTTCTTTTTTAAAAAGAAAAAAAGACGCAATAAGCATACTGTAGTGACTGTAGGTTTTGTAAGAAAATTACATAGCCTTCCTTTTATGTGATCCAGTCTGCTGTAAAGACAGAAGGAGAATGTCACATTGTTTTGAGGTGTAAAAAGAAGCCACAGGTGGCAAAACCTCCCCCACATGGGAAGATACACAAGTTAGATAAAATGACATTTGCTGTTTATCTGTTCTGCATCAAAGGGTCACTGTCCTTAGAGGACAGGATACACCCAAACATCAAGGAGTCATTGTGATGCAAAGAGAATGTTTTACGACTGTTGTAACCTCCTCACACTGACTGTACTTAAGGGATATCAATTTAGAGTTTGTCAGAAGAACGCTCTCGCCTTCTTCTCCACGCTGCGTGAATAAACGAGATCTGATTCATTACGCTGAAGTCTGAAGTTCTTCGGAGACTTAGCAACTCTCTACCTCACAAAGGAGAATTTCCATCACATTTTGGCGACGAGGATGGGATGGGCCCCAGGAAACCCATATGATGATTCAAATGATGAATTAGTATGATTCTGTTCTTTTAAGATTATTGTTGTTCCTGAGTTTTGTGTTATTTTTTGTTTTGTTTTTTAGAGAAAAAAGAAATGTCAGCTGTAAAAAATTTGTAGTTTAACATTTCTTTTTCTATTTTTGAAACTTTCAATGTAATTTCTTAAAATGTTGTGTTGACACTTTGTGTCAAAAAGGGAGGAATGTAATAAAATTACAGTGTTCTCTAGAGCATTTTTTAAAAGCATAACAAGCATTTCATCTGCACCTTCGAAAAAAACCTATTATTATTATTACACTTGTAGCATTGATTATGAAAAGCTGAAGACACTTCAACTACATAAGCAAGTAACTATATAGAATGTATATATGTATATTGTTTTTCTTTTTTAAAATGAAAAAAAGATGCAATAAGCATACTGTAGTGACTGTAGGTTTTGTAAGAAAATTACATAGCCTTCCTTTTATGTGATCCAGTGTGCTGTAAAGACAGAAGGAGAATGTCACATTGTTTTGAGGTGTAAAAAGAAGCCACAGGTGGCGCCACCTCCCCTACATGGGAAGATACACAAGTTAGATAAAATGACATTTGCTGTTTATCTGTTCTGCATCAAAGGGTCACTGTCCTAAGAGGACAGGATACACCCAAACATCAAGGAGTCATTGTGATGTAAAGAGAATGTTTTTATGACTGTTGTAACCTCCTCACTCTGACTGTACTTAAGGGATATCAATTTAGAGTTCGTCAGAAGAACGCTCTTGCCTTCTTCTTCACGCTGCGTGAATAAACGAGATCTGATTCATTACGCTGAAGACTGAAGTTCTTCGGAGACTTAGCAACTCTCTACCTCACAAAGGAGAATTTCCACCACATTTTGGCGACTAGGATGGGATGGGCCCCAGGAAACCCATATGATGATTCAAATGATGAATTAGTATGATTCTGTTCTTTTAAGATTATTGTTGTTCCTGAGTTTTGTGTGTTATTTTTTGTTTTGTTTTTTAGAGAAAAAAGAAATGTCAGCTGTAAAAAATGTGTAGCTGTTGAACATTTCTTTTTCTATTTTTGAAACTTTCAATGTAATTTCTTAAAATGTTGTGTTGACACTTTGTGTCAAAAAGGGAGGAATGTAAGAAAATTACAGTGTTCTCTAGAACATTTTTTAAAAGCATAACAAGCATTTCATCTGCACCTTCGAAAAAAACCTATTATTATTATTACACTTGTAGCATTGATTATGAAAAGCTGAAGACACTTCAACTACATAAGCAAGTAACTATATAGAATGTATATATGTATATTATTTTTCTTTTTTAAAAAGAAAAAAAGACGCAATAAGCATACTGTAGTGACTGTAGGTTTTGTAAGAAAATTACATAGCCTTCCTTTTATGTGATCCAGTGTGCTGTAAAGACAGAAGGAGAATGTCACATTGTTTTGAGGTGTAAAAAGAAGCCACAGGTGGCGACACCTCCCCTACATGGGAAGATACACAAGTTAGATAAAATGACATTTGCTGTCTATCTGTTCTGCATCAAAGGGTCACTGTCCTGAGAGGACAGGATACACCCAAACATCAAGGAGTCATTGTGATGTAAAGAGAATGTTTTACGACTGTTGTAACCTCCTCACTCTGACTGTACTTAAACGGAGATCAATTTAGAGTTCGTCCTTCGTGCCTTCTTCTCCACGCTGCGTGAATAAACGAGATCTGATTCATTAGGCTGAAGTCTGAAGTTCTTCAGAGACTTAGCAACTCTCTACCTCACAAAGGAGAATTTCCACAACAGTTTATTGCCTCTTTTTCTTTTCTTTTTTCTTTTACTATAAATCATTTCAGAAATCAAAGTGCCACATCGTCCACTGTTTCATTACTTGCTGTGTTAATGCACATGCTAACATGTTACCTATGTAGCTCCTCACATCAAATCTTTTACAACATTACCTCACTGATGTCTGTTGGTCACTTGTCACAAATCAACCTGTAAAAGTAAAATCTAGTGTACGTATGAACAGTTAAAGTACCAGACTACAGTAAGCAACATTATGTGACAGGGACAGATAAATAAGATTAGCAATATTTACCTGAGCAAAATGTCCCGGAAAACTTTGATCTTGTTTGCTGATGATGCTCATTCTCGCATGATTCCAGATGAGATTCCTGCTTGAACATGTGTGGTTGTCAAGTTATTGATTTATAAGCAGTTACTGTGGTGAAATTTACAGTAGAAATGCAGCCAACTCTGTCCAATCACTATGATGTGGCTGCTGAATATCCCCTTGTTAGCACTAAACCAGAATAACAAACATTGGAACCACTGGAACCACTGAGGGAAAATGGACCTTCTCGCTTCAAACGCTTCTTCTTCGGTATTGTTATACTCAGTAGTATTCAAAACTGGACCACAATTAAGATGCTGGAGACAGGAGTTTAGAGCAAAGACTGTTTTGATGAAGAAAAACCAAAGAGTTCAAAATGAAGCAGTAGGTCTCAGAAGGTCCACTGTGGATAATCCAGAGCTGGGTTTCTGACGAGAGTACAGGCGAGGCTGGGCGGGACAGGACGGGCAGTACAGAGGGGGAGAAAAGGTGAAAAATCTGGGCAGGGTTACACAAAATCTTCGCAAGCAAGGCCTATATGTTATCACCGATGGTTTCACAAAGAACTGGCGAAGGCTGGAGGGGAAACAGGTAGCTGGTGATCAGTGTAGATGGACCACAGGTGAGTGGAGCAGCAGGTTAGAGGAGTCTGGCTGATGATCATAAAGTAGGTCAGCCACGCCCAGCCTGAGACGAAACACTGACAGAGGGAGATGAACATACGACAAGAAGGGAGGGGAAAACACAGGACTGGTCAGCATGGACTCCCGTCTGTTCCAGTTGACAAAATTCTGATGTGATTTCTGGTTAACGTCATTGTGTTTTTTGAATTTGCAATCGTGTTTTCCAACTTGCTTTTGTGTTTTTTGACTTGACGTTGTGATTTGGATTTGCTGTTGTGATTTGCACCTGTCGGCCACCGTAGGATCTGCACCAAAAGAGACCCATCCTCCATCCAAGTTTCATGGAAAGAACCTTCTTGGAGGACATAAAACACAGATGGAGATGATGGTCAGTAGAATATGGTGAGGAGAGTTATATTTATAAAGGTATTTATAAAATATCTGTCTATTTTCTGTGTCCTACTGGTTGTCTCTTTAGCCGTGGCAGGAAGTGACATACTTCCAACATTGCACATTCTTTTTCCCACAGAATGAGGGGTCATTTCTCCCTTTCTGTCACACTTCAGAATTTGGGGCAGATTTTGGACAGAATTCCTCCCCATTATTTCAGTAATCATGACACTCTATCTAAGGTGTGTGATTCTATCTCAACAGCTCACTCAACACCATGACAGCACAGCCTGTCCTCTCTGGGCAGACAGGTCTGCTTGTGTCTGTCCCTTTCTATTGCCAGATCACTCAGAGTGAACGTTCAGTGTGTTTCCTACATTGGTATCGGCTACTGTGGATACCTAGTCTGACATAGTAAACTGCTGGTAAAGAGCCAAATATGTTTCTAATTTAATGTTGTGATTGTATTTTATCAATCCAATGAGGGATGCAACTTTATGTTTCTTTATAATGATAATAAGGCCAGGTAATTATAATGTGGTTAGGTTATCTTCTGAGGGATAGTGTAACTGCTCTGAAGCTGGCTGGGGTTTGTGATGTCAGAAGACGAAAGGTCAGCCGGCGTCCTCATTATCTAGAGTCGTTTTCACAGACGTTCTGCAATTACGGCACAACTAAGAACATCCTTCACGCTGCTATTATTCATCTACACTAAAGCAACCAAAGGTGGGTGTGTGATTTTAGATAGCTTGCCCGCATTTTGCAAAAAGAGGCATTACAGGTAACACAACAGTGTCGCCATTCAGTTTGACATTGTTAATACCAGGCAGTGCATTCTAACAGTTGCATAACAGGACAACAATCATTTACCGCCCCTGTTATAATACATTTCCAGACCGCGCACTCTCTCCCCAAGTTGCCAACATTTTCGGTTGCTGTTCTTTTTTGAGTTAGCTGCTAACGGCTCACTCTTTTCTCACAGACATCAACTGGGTGTTATTACTACCTCCACTACTGACTATTAAGTAGAACAGCAGTGATTGCATCCTCATATCGTCTATACAGAAAGGTGAGGTGGAATAAAGATGCAGTAGGTCTGCCCTGAACAGGCTTTGTTAAAGGACTTACTTCTCTGTCCCATATTTAAGTCTGCTATCGTCAATCAGGGCAAGATGCCAAAAACAGTCTGGCATGTCGAGGATGAGTTCAAGAGCCTAACAGCCTGAAGAAAGAAGCTGCCCTCTTGCCTTGTGGTGTGGCAGCAGATACTACATCCTGAACAAGTTGTCACGCTAGCACAGGGTCAAAACATATGGCAGCCAACCATTCATTTTTACGTTGATGAAGATTCTCAGTCAGCCAGGTCATGGTAAATCTAAGTGCTGTTTCATTGGCAACTACACTTGTTTCCATTTTTTGAAGACGTTTCACGTCTCATCCAAGAGGTTTATTCAGTTCTAACTAACTGGAGGGGAGTTGGCAGGCTTTTAAACTCTGTGTGGGAGTGTCCTTACAGAGCTGTAACTCTGTTGTAACAGTCACTATTACATTCATACCCCTGAGTAATTTAGAACCACCGATTAAAGCTGGGGTTGGTCATTTACTAATTTATTGTATTTTTTGGTAGATTTGTAAAAAATATTTTAATTTCCCAACAGCAATCAATAAATCAAATGGCCTGGCACATAAAAGAAATAAAAACAGTGTTTGTGGCTGTTGCAGGGCTCTTATTAGCCCAACCAATCATTTGGTCCGTATGAAAAGACTGGATATCCTACCTGTCTGCGTACTTACATACCTGCCTCTCTGCACACACTCAACACCTGCATTTAAAGTGTGAGACTGCATTCTTCCACAAGGCTATTAGCGAGGCAAGAGAAAACTGCTTATTTATGCATTTATTAGAGGAATAAAAGTAGCTAGCTAGTTGCTAATACACAGTGACGGACTGGGAACAAAAAACAGCCCTGGCATTTTCACCCAACAGCGGCCCACGGAGGGGGGTGCACGCGCGCACGCGCGAAATTCTGACGCACGTAACAGGCACTTTTGATAGCCCAGGTGATACAAAACATAAATTCCCAGGCTATAAACAAGTACACAACGATACATAAAACACATTAATAAATCATCAGAGCCAGCCGCTCCATAATAAAAACGTGTCTTACCGTCACGCAGTCATCCATATCTATCTATATGCTCTCTGAGATTTCTCTCTTTTTGTCAGCTCTCCCCTTGTGTCGCTTGATGCCTCGATTCATTTTTTTGCTAGCTTAAACTCAGTCAACTTCCAACCTCCAACTTCCAACAACCACACTCAGACGGTCTACTCGATTCAACCTTGAAATTCCCAGAAGGCATTGCTTCATTTTAACTTTTGCAAACAACTATTCAAATAAAAAAAAGGTTTATTTGTTTTATTTCAAACCATGCACGTTTTTGAATATCTGAATAAGACATTTTGCTACAAAAGAATGCAGAGTGATATAAAAGTTTGCAACTGTAGAAAGTAACCATGACTGTGATATAGACACCCGTATGTGGCCTATAAATACAGCTTAGCTAAAAGAGTTTGGTAGTGAAAGGAATTAGGATAGATTTGGATTGCCGTTGGCATATGAACTTTATTGGTTCTGGAAACAGCTGGTAGAAATGAGCTTGGGGCCGTTCTCTCATTGGTCAGTCAGCCCGCTAGCGGTCGCATCACCAGGCGGCTGCAGTGGCATTTGCCCACATTGCCCAATGGCCAGTCCGTCCCTGGTTGCCACCTATTGGTCTGGACGTGGAACAACAGTCAAATATAAGCAAGAGAAAAAAAACAAACTGTGATGGCTGCACAGTGGTATTCTCCAGAACGTCCGGATGGCCAGTCCGCCCCTGCTAATACATATCTTCCAGTTGGCCAGTGAGAGCCACTTGCAGCATGTGTTTTTTTCAGTTGGACACTTTCAAATTAAGCTTGCTCTCGCTGGTTTCTACAATCTTACCAACCACAGCCTTTCATCTTATCTTTTGTCTTTAAGTGGTTGGAGAAAAAACCCAGACATGAGGGGAACATGCAAGAATGCCTCTCGCGGTATGTGGTTCAAAGCCAGGACCTTTTTGCTGTGACACACTGTGACTTGACTTGTGATTTTCCGAACTGAAACCGCAACTCAAATAAACTGCAAAAATGCAAAATGCAAAAATTAGGCTGGTGTCCCCCTTTCAGCAACCATAAAAAATAACCGTCCATGATAAGAGGCAGAGGACAGAATTAAGTTCACACCCTGAAAATTGGAGTAGTGGAACTGCAATAAAGTAGTTGCCACGTGTGTCTGTGCTGTCGTCATTCCTTCAAGCTAATTACACTAACACAATAACACACATTTATTAGACAATTTATGTTGCTTTTAATTTGTTTTTCCCCTGTAAACCTTTAGCAATTAACTCCATCATACTCTTTAGTGGCCTCTGGTAATCCCCCACAGGTTAGTGAACTCAGTGATACACATCTCCATCAAGTCTCAGCAGCTCACTCTCCTGCACCTGCTAAAGGAGTCTACAGGGAGAAGCCATTGAGTCAAGCTGTTTGTATCAGTAAGACAATGAAATCACATCAGCATCTGTTTCTCCTCCAAGTATACAGCCTTACCACCCTCTAATGTGTTTTTTCTTTAACATTGTTAGCTTAATCCTAAATTATGATTAGGCTAACAAGCTCACATCCATAGCTGCCTTATTTACACTATGCCTCATAATGTAAATAAGGCAGATATGGAAACATAAACAAACACAGATGCTTAATATCACACAAGGACAGCTGCAGACAGTGGGAAAAAACTTGACACTAGAGTGAAAAGAAATAGCTGTGGCATTTTAATTCAGCATAATTAGATCTCCACTGATTACCAGCTGCAGTAAGCTGCACACAGCTTGCTCATGTTTATCAAAGGGGCATTGATTCTCCTTTGTTCATCCCCAACATATGAAATTTAGTTGGCTGAAGAGTACAACCCTCCACTGATAGGATTCTATGTTTCCTTGCAGCTCTACTTCCTCTGTAATATTTGTGTATTTTCCGTGAACAGTCATGACCAGTGAACCTTTATATTTGGAACCACTTCCCTTTGTGTCATCTCTTCCACTGGAGACACTGCAGATTCCTCTGTCATGTTTTCTCCCTTATTACCAACAGCCCCCCTTTTCTCCTTCTGTAGCTTCTGTAAACAATGCTTGCATATACTGTGAGGTGTGCCCCACCTTTCATTATAATACTGTATCGCCCAGTTGGTATAGTGTCTTCTCAACTGTGGGTGATTTTCAGCCATTATTAAACCAAATGATATTAAACAAGCCAGAGAGCAAGGTGGATACACAGGAAGGACATGCTTGACCAAGCTATGCTCTAGGGCATTTGTTTGCATTTGTTCGGCCAAAAACACAAACCGATGCATTGTTTGCACGCATTCAAGAGACAGGTACAGAGATTGTCAAGAGACAGGTTCAGATCCATCCTGATATTTAATTATATTTTTTTGCACTTTTCTTTTGTTAGATAGCAAGAGTGTAGATACAGACAGGAAAACTGTCGGGGACCCCTATCAAGAATCGAACCAATGCCACATTTGAATGATATGCATCTGAACCCCTGGTCCAAAATAATGCCACATGCTGCTTTAAACAAAATATTTTGCAATACGGCCAGGGTCATGTTATTTATTTGCTGTTGGTGTTGTGCAGGGTGACTCCAGAGCTGACAGTAAATCACATGATGACCATTTTCCTCTTGACAGCACACACAGGTTAGGAAGCTCAAATGTTGCACTGCTGTGTTCCAAGTCATACAAATGTAGGAAATCTGACAAAAGATCTCATTTCAGAGCTTCCTGCTTGATCAGCTACAGTAAAGACAGTGGAAAGAGAAAATTGGAGGGACATCGAGTCATACTCCAAGGTATAACACCATATTTTATAACACGTTAGCTAATGTTAGCATTCAACCACTTCCGTCTGTAGCTTACATCACTGTTTGATAGTGTTACAAGAAAGCTGTAAATTATAAAAATTCAAAAATATTCCACATATATTCCACATATATTCAAGCCTGGAAGTGGAAGTCATTGGATGGAGACTTGACTTGGGGACCGAGGGTGGCCGGTTCAAGTCCAGCTACGGACCACAATATGGAAGTGAACTGGTAGCTGAAGAGGTGCAAGTTCACTTCCTTGGATACTGCCGAGGTGCCCTTGAGCAAAAATTAAAAAAATAAAAATGTTAGCTAGGTATTTGTTGAATGCTAATATTTAATGGTTTTACCTTGAAATATGGCCCAATCTGCCTCACTATCCATCTTTTCAGTTTGTCATTTGTCACATTGCCTACGTACAAGGACTCGTAACCTGGAATACAGACACATGACTTTATCCCAGCGTTTGAGTTTCCCATCCTGAGTGTTACGACCTGGGAAAGTGGCTGCTGTGTGAATATGGTGTACATTGGTCATTTAGGATTAAAGTGGTGTGCACATGGTCTCTGGAAAACATCTTGTCAGCTGAGCTGTCGAAAGCTTCATTCACTTATGAGCCTTGAAAACAGCTCCCTGTTGCTAAAAACAAGGTTAATGAGTGCAGTGGGAGTGAAGCAAAACATTACATATGCAGCCTAGAAAACCAAAACCATTAGACGAAAGACACTTTGTACTAACCTTTTCAAATGGCACATTTTATCCATTTGTTAGACGCACAGTCGCTAGCATGACTGCACTCCTAGTGTTAGTGTTATCTGTAGCCAGTAGACAATTTGAGGGGCGTGAGGGGGGGACAATGATGCTTCTTAACAAAATGACTTAATGCTTTCTGCCTCATAGGCTGTCCACTGTCCTGATCGTTCACAAGACCATCCTACTCTGCTTTTGAACGGTCAGCTTCATTAGTTGCATTATCTATGCTTGATATCTTTCAGAGCCACCCTTCACTTCAAGAGTGGGTCTTTGCTACCCGGCTGCTGCTCTGCCACTCTACCGATCTCAGCCTAACAAGCGCAGAGACACTGCAGCTGTGACAATCCAATTGGAAGTGTGTTTACTGGTTGGGCAACTATGACTCACAATCTGTTGTATCAGCTCCACCATTGTTTTTACAAACCAACCGCTAGAATAACATGTCAACCTATTAACACCTGACAGCCAGTGAACATGCAGTAAGGAAATAGTAACATGTCTGTTACCCTGCCCAACTGTTACATTTTGACAAATTGCCTACTGTCTGTAGCCTTCTTACATTTGCTAACTGTTGCATCTTCATTTTATTAGCTTGCTGCTGCTTAGAGTATGATGACTGCATAAAGTATAATTCCTGTCATAAAAGCATTTATTGCCTGCCTACAAACAGCCCCACAGCCTTATTCACCCTCCTGAATCACTGTAAGAGT
>CAEMYA010000447.1:104021-127912 GCA_903131615.1 Diplodus sargus
ACACCTGTAAATCCCAAATGGACCATGCTGTATCATAAACTATAAACATAACAGAGTCAATACTGGCCAGGGGCTTTTGGAGGGCCGGAGGAGGGCTGGAAACTGTGCCAGGATGTGTAAAATCAATAGTGTGACATTGTATTTGAGCTTGGTATCGTCAGTCCGTCAGCTAGAAAAGCCATCACTTGTCTCAGAGAGAACTGTTCTTCTTTTTCTTCTAGTCAAGGTGCTAAAATGAAACCTGAACAGGTCAGTGTTGGAATAGTTTTACATTTTGTGAAATACAGTTGTTTGCTTGTATGCCCAGTTAGATGAGAATATTGATAATAGTGTCATGTCTGCACAGTGAAAATAAAGCAGCCAGGATATACCATATTGTTAGCAGTTAATATTTCTGCAGACCACAGATAATCCAAGGTTGACATTTGTAGCAAATGTGGTATCACAAGGGCCATTTCTGTCTTTTTGGAGGCCCTATGCAAGATGCTGTTCGGGGGCCCCTATTTTGTCAAACTACGATGAAGAGAGTCCTAACCCTTTTAGGTGCAAAGATGCAACAATCTATTACACTTTAAGAGGAAAACAGGCTAGAGTCGTGGAAACCTTTCTCAAATTAAAACCAAACATCTGAAGTTTTCCCACCCGAGCAAGTTGAACAACGGGGATCCTCTATGGGTCAATAAATGAAACTGATGCAGTGTTCCTCAAAATGTTTTATTTTAAACTGTAAAATATTTTAAACTTAAACTTCCTGGTCCGGGGGTGCTGAAGGCGGCTGTGCTGCTTCCTGGTCCACAGCTCCAAAACGTTTCAGAATTGCTCCTGCAAAGACAAAACTCCTCAGGTTACCAAGCAAAATAGATCCTAAGCAAATATTCATACTATATCATTGAGTTATGTTACACTAATGCAGGACATAGTCTATTTTTACATTACAATATACAGCACAGTGTCCCTTTAAAATATGTACCCAATTTCAAAGTTTTTACTTTTAAGCAGTTAAACACATTGGACTTGTTAGAGTTATAAACCGAAGACAAATGATTGATGAACACTATGTGATACTGAAGGAATATATTTGTGTATAATTCACAGGGTATTACAAAGTGGACTACTTGTGCCTAACTGATGATCTGGTCTTAACCTTTATTCTGTGGGCAGAACTAACTGTCATATATAGTATAGCTTACTTCAAATGTACCTTAATTTGTGTTATTATGATTCTTTTGAATAAAACAAAGTAATAGATCAGAAACATAACTAAACTGCAGGAATGTAGGCACATTTGTTCGAATTATATTGTCACAAGAAATATTCTAATAAATGTGTTAAAGATGCAACAAACTCAGTAGAGTTAACAATAATCCACTGCCACAATAGTCCATAATAATCCACAATAGGCCTGATATGTATTAGTGTTGTTTAGCACACTTCACATTAGTGTCCTATAAACTGAGGACACACTAAAGCTGATAAATGAATCATAAGAATAATCCTAAAGTAATGTTACGTGGCAAATACTGAACAGCAGAGGAGGTTTATGATGGAACAGCAGCTCCCACTGGACGAGGATACAGCAGACATGACAGACATCTGCCTAACAACACACCTTCCCTCCCAAATGTCATGCCAACATGCTGGACCTGCTATAATTCACTAAAACGGGTGCCACTTCAGTCAATCAGTCTTATGACATTCTCATGTGACATATGTGTTATATACATTCTAGCACTTTCCTAAAGCAAACAATTAAACTAGCTAAAAATTCGGCATTAAAGCTCCCCCTCCACCTACACCATGAAAACAAACCTTACCTTTATCCTGTGAGTGTTTTTCTTCGGGGGGCGGCTGAAGCTCAGCAGGTAGAGCAGTTGCTGGTTCAAATCCCGGCTCCGGGCTGAGCTAAGCTGCATGTCGAGGCGTCCTTGAGCAAGATACTGAACCCCAAATTGCTCCTGATGTGCGGTTGGCAGCTTGCATGGCAGCCTCTGCCATCAGTGAGGGCCCTGCGATGAGCCGGCGAGTCGTCCAGGGTGTTACCTGGCCTCGCCCAAAGACAGCTGGGATTGGCTCCAGCAAAAAAAACCTGCAACCCTATAAGGGAAATTTAAGGGAACTTTTTTGAGCTCTATATTTTATGACTCTTCTGTCTGAAGAGTCTTTAGACAGACTCTTCAGACATATGCAACATGTTGACAGGTCATAAGCTTCCTTACTGTCAACATTTATAATGATGTTAAAATAATATCTGACCGCAAAATGCAAATTTTTGCATCAGCATCTTTATAAAAAATGAATAAATACTTGACATTCGACCCACAAGCCTTGATCCACGCATCAGGGGAGCACAAACTCCATAAAGCAGATGGATTTGTTCTATGCTTAAGTCCAATTAAGAAAACATGAGGCCGATTCTGACTTGCAGCAATGTCTTCTTTCCCCCACAGAGCCGGTGTTTTCATGGCCTCCTGCCAAAACAGTTGTTAAATGAGCTTTCAAACCATTTTGTGATCCATTTTAATTGGAAGCTAATGGACTGGAGGGACCTCATCTGCTCAGGTCCAGGGAAGCATGAGGTGAAAAATATGACTGGAATATTGAAAGTGCACATTGCTGACTAAACTGCAGCATGACTGAGACCTGACTGACACTAGCATGGGGAGCACTGCATGGGGAAATGAGTCTGTCTTGGATGGAATTTCTTGCTGAAATAATGCAGCTCTTGGTTTGTGGAGTAAAGCCAAAGCAGAGAGGCAGAGACAGAGGGCAAGCATGGAGCAATAGAGCGATAACGAAACCAGTTAAAAAGTCGAAAGAACACAATAATATGTTAAAGAGGGGACTGACACATACTGAGTACATTTCTGTACAGATGATTGTTTTCTTAGTTTGCAAACAATTGACTCCTGTGACAATGTTCCACTCCAAACTGGACAGCTCTCACAGCTATTTTATTGTGATCAGCCATCCCCCAAATTGACTGTGTCTGAAACACATCAGTGGCTTGGACTGTGGAAATTGGGGCTTAAGCAGACCAAATAGCCATGTTATTACTACAGAGACTGTTTTCCCATCACCCCCCAAAATGAACATCATCCTTCCTTCCTGGTTCAAACACGTCTTTCCGCTTGTCACTCCCTGCAGGCCAGGAATCCAATTTAATGGATGTATTCACACAAACCTGTTGCCAGTGATGAGGGGAAGGGGGAGGCAGTGATGTAAGAAACAGGAGCCCTCTCCTCATTTTAATGAAGATCTTGAATTCCTTCAGGTGTGCGTGGGTGGCGCTGCCGATGCCTGCCAGCTGACAAAAAGCGAAGCAACAGGATCTGCACTGGTGTGGAGGCAATTATTGTTGTAGTCACAAGAGCATAGCCCATAGATCTCATTAACAAGTCTGAAGCCTCGCCTGTGAAAGCAGCACCGCAAAATCCAGAGATATAAGAGGAAAGATGTTCATACTTTTTGGATCGAGGGGTTTCACGCCCAATCAAGTAGTAGTTTGAAATATAATTACATACTCACCAGTTACTGTGTATACTGTAGTTCTGGTGTTGAATAAATCCATAAGAAGATCAAACCCTATTTTTTGATACTATTTATGGCAATTTTTTTCAGTAACCAGCAGAGGCTGCCTTTCCAAAGTGGCACACAGATGGTATATCCACACGCACAAAAGGGACTGGCAGGAAGAAATGCATGTATGCTGGACAGTGATGAAGAGGAAAAAAAGCTGTTGCATGTGCACAGTTGTCACAGTCGTCTTCTCTGAAACACCATGACTTGTCTAGTCATTTTCTTTTTTGCCCCAAATTACAACTTTTATCAAGTCATACTGTCAGGCAAGAAGATTGATATTGGACTATTCAGCAAAACCCTATGGTGTTTTATGCCCAGTACCAGTATTTTTAAATCCTTATGTTGTAATTTATCTGGTAACAACAGTCCAATTGGGGAAGAATCAGGTAGTGTTGTAGTACTCGAGATTGGTCTTGGTCTCGAGACCATTTTTTGAGGGTCTTGGTCTTGTCTTGGAATCGAGGGCATTTTTACTCGGTTTTGTCTCGGTCTCAGACTGGCATAGTTTATTTTTCACGAAAGCTGCAAAAATCTACATAGAGCAGATTGCACTAACAGGAAGTCAGAGACACAGGAACGGCATAGAGCATCCGGTCAATTTTCAAAATAAAACACCCTGTGCAGACTTCCGATTGTATAAGAACGAAAAATTACCAGATCAACAAAGTCGGATAGGCAAAAGGCTTCTGAAACGTTTCTGCTATAAATCTTGTTCTTTACACATAAATATCTAATCATATATATGCTATTACCATTATAAACTACTAAATTAAAAAATGGAATATTCAAAACTTTTTATTTATTTATTATTATTCACTGCTGTAGAGTTTTAGACCACTAGTAGCACTGTTGAGGAATCTTTACATGAGTGTGTGAGCTCTTACTTGTGGAAATGGTATACACGTACCGGTATATATGTTACGGCAGTGTCTCAGGGGTAGGGCTAGCACCTTGTTATCGGAGGGTCGCTGGTTCAATTCCCCTGATACTAAACCTCAAACCACTCCTGATGTGCTGGTCGGCACCTTGCATGGCAGCCAGCACCGTCAGTGTATGAATGTATGTGTCACACAGCGGTGAGGTCTGTCTTGTCTCAGGTGTTTTGTCTCGTTTACTTCCTGTTTTATTTTGAAATACTGACTCTCCTTTCGTTTTAGGTCACTTGCCCTTCCTCATGTGTCCCCAGTCTGACGTCATCCCTGATTCCTGATTGTTTCCACCTGTTCCCCATTACCCTCTTGTGTATTTAAGTCTGCGTCTCCCCTTGTCTTGTGCCAAAGTGTTTCATCTGTCGTGCACCTAAGCCTTGTCTAAGTATCCCTGCCTTGTTTTGTCATAGTTTTGAAATTCATTGGTTTTTGTTTCTGTAGTCATGTGCCTCGAGTAGAGTGATCTTTTGTTTGTACCGTTTTGGATAGTGTAGCATAGCTCACAGTTTTCAGTTAGCCTTTTGTTATCCTCCCTTTTGGAGCGATTTTTTGTTTCTATAGATAGTTAGATTATTTAGTGTTTTATAGCCCTGAATCCTCCTTGTGAGCGTTTTCTGTTATTTACCTTTTAAGATCGAGATTAGTCAGATTTAGTTTGTTCTCCGGATTTCTGCAGAGTTCCCACCGTTGGTGTGGTTTTGTTTTCGTGTTTCATTTTGTTTTCATTTTCTTGTAGACAGTCAGCTTCAGGTTTATAGCCTATTTGGTTGTCACTCTGTCTTGCTGCCTTGAGTTTCAGAATAAAAGCCTGTTGAATTTTGATTCTCCACTGCATCTGAGTCCTCTTTTTAGTCCAGGCCTGACTGTATGTATGAATTTCTGTAGGTCATTTTGGCCAAAAGTGTCTGCTAAATGCCCTCAATGTAAATGTCAATATATATTGAGGTATAAGAGCCTGTTTGCATACCAATGAGTATGCAAATCCATGGGTGCAAGCCCAAGGGCAGCACAATATCAGAACTAATCAGAGCAAAAACGAAGGATAATCATGGACTCCATCAAGGTGGCCAGCATGCAACTTTAAATGAATACTTCTATTGCTTTGTATCTCAATGTTCAAATAAATTGTTTCCTCACAAGTTTGCCTTCAACAGGCGAGCATATATCAGTGTTGTGATACAATTGCTATAGGCTTAAGGATAATAACTTTAAAATGTTAACAAGAGATTATTTTAAACAATAAGATATATGACAGCGAACCATATTTTCAACCAAATTGTAACCATGCAAAATTATCTAATCTGTTGCTCTTTTCTTATTTTCTTTTCATATTCATTTCATCAATTAAATATCAGAATATAAATAAAAATGTCCATTTTCCCATTTGTCCAGGTTGACATTTTGAATGTGTTATTTCACTCCATAGCCAAACTACTAAACTATAACTACTATTAAAAAACCAAGAAAGACAGTTAAAATTCACAGATTTGTGAAGCTGATGCCAGAAAAGTTTGGGATGTTTTCACTCTTATACCATTTCTGCACCAAAGCTTGATGATGACAGTAATACTTGCAATGACACAAAAAACAGGTGTGTTAAACATGCCAAATATGATGATGCTTCCGGAACTAAAAATAATGAGTCACTCGTGTTGTTCCCTTTTCACCTCAATGACATTTACATGAGCAATCTGTTAGGGCAGTGTTCCCAAAAGCTGCAAAGAGCAAGTTGTGCACCAGCATGGTAATTTGAAATTTTACAATAATAACACCCTAGAAAAAAAGATCCTTGAGTTGAAGAGGCCATGAGATTATTTTGTCGTGTCTATTCATTTATTTACATTTAGATCCCATTGTTTGTGTCTTGTCATTTTTCTTATTTGTACTGGTCTCCTGTTAATCAAACAGAACATTGCAACATGTTTTTCTTTTATTTCACTGGTTAAAGCTTCTGTGGGTGGTGTTTTCTCAGATCACAGCACATGTATGCAGGAAGGAAAACCATCAGAGTTTACTGTGCTGAAACCTAGAGGGAGCGCAATCATTGAAACCACTGCCCCTCCTTTTTTGAGCTCCTATTTCATCAGGCCAGGAGGGAACAAGGGCATGTCGCCACTGTGCTCAAAGAAACAATAATGATGCTGTCATTTCAGCACCACGAACAGCGACAATAGGGAGGATGATCATCGGAACTGACTATGCATAAAATACCACAAATTTTCTCCCTGCCTGCACAATACGTCACTGATTAAAAGCGACAGAGGCTTTTTAAGGAACCTTGCAGGCTCTTTCATATCAAGGTTCAGAATAAAATGTTGTGCCCCTGAGGTTGATTCATACTAACTGTGTTCATATTATGTTGCTTGAAGATAATGCATGACTTGACCTCTTTTAAAGAGACAAGGCTGTATCTAGAAATGAACCATTCCAACTTTAGATAGAGGAAACAAATAAAATCATACATGGCGATTCAGTCATATTGAGGATTTTTTTCTATGGATAAAACATTTTTCTAAAATAAAACATCTTCTGAAATAATCTCTTTTCCTTAACAATAAAATTTGGAATGTGAATTAATCATTTAAAAAATGTTGTCAGGTCCAAAATGATTGTTTTGTGTATCTCTGTGCAAGTATCATGTGATATCTGTGTTTGTCAACATCGAAAGTGTTGGCTGCCAGTTTGTGGACAAAACAAAAATGGCTGAGTTCTACACTATGGTCCCAGCACTGCTAGCTAGCGTTAATGTTTGCCAGCTAGCATTAACAAAGTTAATTAGATAGCGAAATAACGTGCAACTACTCAAGTCGGCAGATGATTCAGACAACAGCTGTGTTGTCAGATGAATGCATTGGAAGGGGGAGCTGGAATGCCACACTTAATGGCTGAATGATATCAATAACACCTTTAAAATGCAATACATTCCTGGTCCCCAGGGACAAATGCTAATAGATTTGATTCACATAATAACACCTTAGAGAGACATATTCAACATGTGACATATTCAGAATGGTAAAGATGTTGGTATGATGCATGTGACACATATTTGATTAAGTCAGTATGTATTCATGGCAGCATTTATTCTGCAATTTGACTGGAAGTCGTGGGCCTGAAACCAAAACAATGAAGCACTGATTCCTGCAGAGATTCCAATCTTTTGCTTGGGGACCTTGTGTTTTTGTTTTCTGAATGTAATTGCTACTTCACCAGTGCTAATTGTTAACCTGAACATGGACTGATTAATGCTCAGCCAAGTCAACACAGAGCTAACAAGAGACCAAAATGTCCCAAAACAGGAGTTTTACAGGAAATAAACCACTCAGATTTAGGTAACAATATTAAGTTTTCTGAGGCACCAACTCCCAGGTCAATTATTTAAAACTGAGCAACACACACATTTAGTCTAGGCCACAACATAGTATGTGAAACATAAATCACCGGACTCACAAGATGCATTACTGTCCTAGAAGCTAAGTAGGCTGTTAATGTGACACAGTATCCACTAGGCCTGTTCCTATAAGACATATAACCACATTCTGTTGTAACTAATCATTCTCTGTGTGCCCACTGCACATTTTTCTTGTCCTGAACCTACTCCACTGCTGCCAACATCAGCAATTTTCAATAACTACTTTGTCTTTTGCAGGATGTTTCAACCGTGCTATTTTTCACCCCAGTGCTAGACAACATGGTAGCATTTTCCACTTTCTCAATAAATCTACGGCTACATACAGTGGCACTTTTGACTTTACCAAAGCTGCTACCGTGGGCTCACAATGCACTGGGCGACAGACAGTTAAAAAGAGTTTTTCAAAGCTGGCACAGAAGCACCAGATTCTACAGAAGGCTGCAGAAAGTGTGTAAAGCCCCCCACACACCGCCCAGACGTCCAACTGCCTTATCCAACCCCTCTGTTGTCTCTCGTCTGACCCGTTCGGCACATAAGTTGCATTGAACACACCACTTCGACGTGCTGCCAGCTCCACAGTAGCGTGTACATTCTGCGCTTGCGCGAGATGCAATAAGCGGCTGGTGATTGTGTTGTGAGTTGTAAACGAGAGGCACGCAACTCTCTTTACTTTCGATCAAACGAAATTTAACTATTTCAGACAAAAACAGCTGCATACTAAACATGCAGCGAGGCATTACCAAACGAACACAAATTAGTTGGTCCTGAATGGACATAATAACAGCCAGTCTCATGCCAGTGCTGCAAAGCATGAAAACGGGGAATGATGGAACGGAGTCCATAGAAAAACAAAGCGCACAGAGTATTCCGCCCTCCCACACACCGCGCTGATTCGCTAGCACACAATCAGAGAATCCAGTGGCTCAGATGTCCGACAGCCCTCCTCCTCAGACTTCGCATGCTGAGTCAGAGCAGACAACGTCCGAACGACTCCGAAAGCTTCCGACGCAGCTGAATACACCAAACAGAAATGTTCCCGACCTCGTCCGAGTCTCTCCAAACACTTCAGACGTCCAACGGTTGGGCCTTAAAGGAGATTTAAAAGATTGCTTGGATTTAGAGGATAAAGCAGTTCCACACAACCACAAAGATGAGTCCCTGTCATTTGGTGAGCTCTTTGACAACCGTTCAATATTGTTGCCCAAGTAAATTTTCCCTGACAGTTGCATCTTGACAAAGTTTCATCTTTTCAGAATCCTGCTAAAAATACATTTACATGTCATAATTTTAGGTTGAAATCAGCAGCTATTCTGCTTACTGTTACATTTTTGGTGTCAAGGTGATTTTAAATTTGTATTATAAACACATGATATACAGCAGAGGATTCACACTTACCCAGTAGGGTAAATTGGAAATGGCAGAAAAGTATGTGTGTATTACATTTCAATAACTTGTGCAAATTACTTACATGCCAGTAGTTATTGTTTTATTTACTGTTTCAGGTTTCATACATGAGTGAGTGAATAAACAATGAAAAGTCAGTGTGACAGTATGAAAAGTCAGTTGAACAGGATGTGATTCCAGCTCCACAGTTATGTTTCACTCTGATCTCATTTGTTTCTGCCTTGATTAATAATTCATTGATACAGGTATTTATTATTAAGAATATTTGTCATTCATTTAAAAAGTACACGCAATTAATTTAAAAGCCTGTACCACTCATTTTAAGTCAATTGTTGGTGGTAAACACCAATGATTCCTGTAAAAAAAAACAGGAATCATTGTACACCCAAGTCACCCTGCTCAGAATGTTCAAGGTTGCTGTCACAACTTCCTTATGTATATGGCTCAGATTTTATGTGATCAGGGGCAGACTTTCCCAGCGTGGCCTCTAACAGCCATAGAATTGTTAGGATATTTGGAGATACATACACATATACAGTACACTATTTCTCTCTATTCTAGCTCATAAATGCTGCAATAACTTACAAAACTGTCCAAAACTGCATCTTTAATCATGGTTAGTGTGCAACTGTCCCCACAGTGCCTTCTTTGTAAAACTCATGATGCTAATCTTTCTTTTCTATTTCTCCCCTAAAACAACTAGCTTGGCCAGAGCCATAAAAATGTGGTGTAGCAGAAATACAAAGAGGCAAAAGATTAAAATAGCCAAGCAAAGTGCAAGTACCTTACAATTATGCTTCACTACAATACTTAAGTTGTGCTTTGCTTGGATATTTCCATGTTACGCAACTCTAATACTTGTGCTCCTCTTTTACTAAATTTCAGAGGGAATACTGGATTTTTTTTTATTCATCATGATAACATGAGATAATATATACATATATATATATATATACATATGATGAATTATTATAGATTTAAGTAGGCAGCAGGTTTGAACATTGCTGGAAACCTTTACAACAATGTAATTACACAAGTCAACAAAATACTGTATTTAACGGGTCTAGTCCTTTTAAGTATATCTGGCTGCTAATACTTTTCTACTTTTACTTAAATATAATTTCAAATTCAGGACTTAGATTTACTTAATTAAACACACTTCTTCTACCAATGGCTGTACTACCATTCTCAGGTTAGAGTCACGATAAAAATGAGGCATGAGGGAGGCCCCATGACTTTGGCCACCCAAATCACTAAATCTCAAATCTAAATGGTAGAACAGGATCAGCATGAAGATTTTGAAGTTTAAGATAAAGTCAGCTGAGCAAAGATGAATGAAACTGCCATTTAATCAAAGTCTACAGAAAACTAAGCTAATATGAGAGACAAATGTTAGCTTTATGAACTTTGCTCTCAGCTAAACATGGTTCCACATTATTAAACCAGGCCACATAGGCATGAACATGACATACACGCTTTAATAATTGTTTTTGCTTGGCTGAAACAATTTAGCTGTCATCAACAAGACAAAATCTGTTTTTAACACGCTTCTCCAACTGTAGCCAGAGCTCATGCCATGGGAAGTGAGGACCATTAAGTGGGTTATCATTCTCTGTAGTGATCTATTATGGGTTAATATGTTTACCAGCCTTGGGGCTTGTTTTTCTAGCTGTATGTGATGCATGGACCTCCTAACAGTGGTGTAACTTTCCCTGCTGGAGCACATTTAAACTATCATGAATTTTCTATTGACCTTCTGTTCTGGTCTATGTTTCCCTGCAGTATGGGAAATAAGAGAAAATGTATCTTTTACAAATCCATTCTTTCTGCTGCAGGGAAAGGAGCGTTGTATCACCATAATCATATTGATTTTGGCCAAACAATCTTATCCTTGGTGCAGAGGTAAAAGACTAATTACACCATTGTCATGATATCCAAGTCTATTGTTTGTTGGCAAATGGGTTAAAAATTCTGCTTTACCTTTCACTCTGTGGCGTACTTACAGGATTTATTTTTATTCTTTTGGTTTTAGGTATTCATGTGAGCGTGGTTGGTGGATGTTTTTCTGAATTATGCTCACTTCAAGGTTTTCGGACCCTGGAGTGTGTGTGTGTGGGTGGGGACTGTGCGGGGGCAGGAAGAATCATTTCAAGCGGGTAGAGGCACATAGGCAAAGTGTAGATTGTGCCTCCAGCTGTCCAGCTCATGGCAGAATTGAATTAAAGATGATGAGTCTTATTTTTGGCATGTCTTCATTAAGACTGCAGCTATCAGCAGCTGAAGCCGAATCCAAATTGTGTACTTGAATTTCTGCCCTCACACATTTTACATGGATTAAAAATAAATAAATAAATAAATGAATAAATGACTAAATAAATAAATAAATGAATAAACTGTTTTGCTCACCTGGTCATAACAACACTGAGCTTGTTTTGGTAAATGTTGTATATTTTACATCACAAATGACCATCAAAAGCATCCTTTAGGTTGTTGGATTACTTCCACTGAGCGACTGAACTCTTATTCATTTATTATAAAAACTAGCTTGAGTTAGTTCAATGAGTTCAATTTGCCACTTTTATTTATTCCGTCTGTTACATTATTACCAGGAGGCAATGACAACCCCCTCCTTAGCCCCCTAGGAGTAAGGAGGGATTGTAACAGCTGAGTGCCAAATAATAAGATTCAGCAAGCAGATTTTCAATGCAGGGAAATCATTCATCATGTTCATATATCATATGCTTTTCTTTACATTACTACCCCCCATACTTAGCTTATGAGTTTCTAGGTAACTGTGTCTTAAGTTACTGTGTTACCAGATGCTTTCAACTAGAAATGATACTTGGTAAGATTGAGTATTTGCTGTGGATTTCTTCAAGGAGGAAGCAAGAAGTTTTCGGAAATGTTAGATCTCTCTTTTAAGTTGCTCTTAAGAAGTGCTGATGTCCAAGGATGCATCATTGTGCTCACATGGTGTGCATGTATCAAACTAAACTAGCAAAGGTAGTGTTCCAGCACAAGCTAACTTGTCACGAAGGCAGGGGGGCCTAGCAACACCTTTTTCGATCCAACACCAAATGATGAGGCCGATCTCACAGCAATGTGTGTGATAGACCTGTAAATCCACTAGACGACAATGAATGTGTGTGTGACAGTTTGGATCATCTAGTTGTGAAAAAAAGTGTATGAAGGTGCAACACTAGCAGGTGGTAATACTGACAAGAGCTTGAGACAACTAGTATGTAGCATCTAGTCAACAGTTTAGGAAGCAGTTATTGTAAGCTAAAATCCTGATCTTTTCCTAAACCTAACTAAGTCATTGTTGGTGCTTTTACTTTCACAGCATAAGTGGATGTTGTATGTCAGTTATTGCTAACCTGACCATGGGAAAGGACCGTGTTGGTGGACTGGCAGGTTTTATCACACAATTTAGTGTAACACAAGGTTGTCATATCGATCAGGTTTCAAATACCTGCAATCTGACATCACATGATAACAATAACAAAAAAAGGGAAACCATTGGCTGTCTGTAAATACTAAAAAATAATTGAATTATTAACAACTTCTTGGTAATAGCCCAAAAAAATATTATGTTATTGACCTAAAACAACCAAATCCACTGTAATTTTTGTTTAACGTGGCATTAAACATATATTTTAGGCTTCCTACCTTCAATACCAAAGTGAGTGCTGTAATCCAAAGGAGCATCAAGCAGTAGGGTGTGTGTGTGTGTGTGTGTGTGTGTGTGTGTGTGTGTGTGTGTGTGTGTGTGTGTTTCTCTTAATCTCCTCTTTCACAAGAAGCTAAATTAAAATTTAAGAATCAATACAAATGTGCTGATGGTGCCTGGCAGACCTTTATTGCATGTCACCTGTCCCTCCCGCTTCCTTCACATTTCCTATCAATCTCTACTAACTGCCATTAAAATAGAAGCAAATATCTTGAATTATATGCGTACAGAGTATATAAACATGTAAATATTAGTCCATAAATGCATCTGATAATAGGTATCTGGCTGCACGGATCCTGTGGACACACCGCCCTGGCCCATGATGCCCTGGGAATATTTCACACACAGCCAGGAAGCATAGACTCAACAACTCATTTCAAACTGTTTCTCTCATTAGCACATGAAGCAACACTCTGGCACCATGCCACTCGACCCGGTGTTAACCGCCTGTCTATCATGTTCCAAGCACTGAATATGTCACTGCATTGGTGTCATGGCTCACATCCTCCCCATAGCGGCTGCAGGGAAGCCCTGTATATTTCTCCCTTGAGGGTTCAACCCATTAGGATAAATAGGAGCAGTAAAACACATGCTTCTCTAAGGCTTATCCCCTATAGCCTCAACCTGCTGGCATGCAGCACAGTATTAAGACTGACAACCCTTTATGTGCAAGGCACATTTACAGCTTTTGTACAGTATTCATCAACAACCAGGGACGCACAAAGCCATGCTTTTCCCAAAGGAGATCTTGCATTAGGGATTCAGTGGAGTTGAAAGGAAAAACTGATATCCATAATCCTGGCTGTGGTTTAGTGTTGTTGAGGTATTAAGAGAGGAGGGGTTTGCTTTGCAGAAAGTCATGCATGGGCTTTTTGCTACAATTTGTTGACTTACTAATGACACCTCATTTGCCTTTCATCAAAGAGTCAAATGAGGAGATAACCCATGGGAGATCTGTGCCTTCAGCTGTGGTTTAAAATAAGGGATATTCTTTAATTTCACAGACAGAATCTTCATGTGAAATAGCTTGAGGGGTTTTTAACACTAGGTGTATCTTTTACTTAGATCTTATTCTCACAGAAACTGTGATTACTCATTTTTTGAGGGTATAGAAATATAGCAAATTATGAAAACCAGCTAAAAGAAAAAGCTCTGCAACAAAACAGCATGTGTCTTGAATTTCACAGGGACAGGAGAAGCAGCACCATTTGTTCAGGTTCATGCAGCAACACTTGTCATTCATCTTGATGAGCAGTCCACCTTAAAACAGAAAGGGTCAAAGCCACTGCAGGTGTTGAAGAAGATAACATCAGACTCATTGAATTGATGGTTTGAACTAGCAATATTCTGCTGATTGAGATACATCTCTAAATTCTGGCTGAAAAGTTAATGCATGTAATTTTCAAATTAAAACAGCCACAATTTAAATTATAACTAATATAATGAAAAGGTTTTGATAAGCTGAAACAAGTTTATGCCATCATCAACCACTGATTTCACTGGCTATACTGTGGTCAGTTAATATTTGAAAAATGTTCCCACGGCCCTGAAAATCATGTGACCTTATCCCAGTATTTCTGATCTGAGGGGTTACATGCAATTTTAACACTGCACAATATTTGAGTCCTCAATCCATCATCTGTACTAATGACTTTGTTAAAGATGGTTTTGTCAAGA
The DNA here is from genome assembly GCA_903131615.1 of Diplodus sargus. Taxonomy (NCBI): domain Eukaryota; kingdom Metazoa; phylum Chordata; class Actinopteri; order Spariformes; family Sparidae; genus Diplodus; species Diplodus sargus. The sequence continues at coordinate 118,750 of CAEMYA010000447.1, forward strand.
AGATATACCAGATTGTATGTATGTTCTTGTATGTTGTTGTCTGAAATAAAATGTGGGCCATGTGTTGCTATTCAAAAAAGACCATATTTTCATTCATAAACAATCTATGACACTGTCCTCTGTCAATCATAGACTGGTAGCTAGTTGGTCGCTTGGTCAGTAGCTGTCAAGTGTAAATGACAGACAAGGGACAGAGTTGTTAGATTATTTTGTTAATTAATATAAAACACATTTTATCAGCTTTTCTTCTTCTTAAAGAGTCGTGGCACAGTATTTGGGGCTGATAATATTATGTTAGCATATGCAGCACAGTGTAACATTTAAGCTGTCAGCGATCATGTCAGATATCAAACCATCACTGACTAACCAGTAGTGTTTCATTATCACCATAATTGGGTAACTATGTAGCCGGCACGAAGAGGCTAAGTATTACAACTTCTGAACGTCTTGATTACATGTGAATATTTTTCAGCAATGTCAAGTACAGCACTACGGTAACATCATGGACTGTTATGGGTCTGGAATGTGAAGCCAAACCTGTAATCTTTCTTATGGCCAGGCCAGCAGGGGGTATCTCTACTGCTTGCAAAGTCCAATTGCATGTAAGCGCATGAGAAAAAGACAATACTTTGCACCTGATTTATTACCTCAGTAAATCATTTCTTAATGATTTTATGGTCTAAATCGTCACCGCAGCCCACTTGAAAGTAGTTTGGCCCCACAACAGAGAAGGTCCATCCCAGGTGCAGCTCAGTCTTGAAAAACTAGTCATGGATATGCACACAGAAATCATGACATTTTTTCTAACCTCTGACCAAAGAAAGCAGGGCATAGACATACATAGAAAGTTGTCCTATGAGCTCATTCATCAAAGATGCCCACAAACTAATTGTTACAGAGGTTGAATCCACTGTTCTTCCTTTTTTTGGCTTGTTAAATTTCTCTTCACAGTGAACTGTCTAATGCATCATAAATGCATTAATATAATCTTTAAATGGGCACTTCCCCCTAATGATATTAATATGAAATCCAATCCAAAAATTTTAAGTATAAACTGAAACGCAATATTATACACATTTGAGATATAACAGAACCCTTCTAAAGTAGCTTATATGTTTTGTGAGACAATTTCCATTTCTATGATGTGAGATAAGAAAGAACTCAATCAGTGCTGCCATTCCGGGAATATAATACTTGATGTGTCCAAGGGACATGCTGTAATAGCATTCACATAATGGAAATGCTGAGGGATAAATGTCTTTCAGACTACAGTAGTATTAAGCCTCTTCTAGCTTACAGCATCCATAAAATGTAGATTTTCTCAGCGGTTCCACTCTTTAAATTTTATTTATATGACGTGTAAGATGGGTGCTTATCAAGGCGCCTGTCATCTCCTGCAATGACTGCTGGAAATCCACCCTCTTCAAAGTTTCTGCATGATTTGGAATGTGGAGCCACAGGACAGTCAGCTGCCATGCCCCTTTGGTAATCCAGCCCAGTCACAATCATGTTTATAAAACCAGGTATTTCCTTTCCACCACCCCCACTTTTCACTTTTTCACAGTCTTTGTTGTACACAAGTGCTTTCCCATGAAGTATTTGAGGACGTAATACACATTTTCTGTAATGTCTGCAATCTCTGAGTTATTTTCTATAATAACAACAAATTAAAAGAGATTGTATGGGCACAGACGTGCAAATAAGTCCAACCTTTTTTGGGTCATTTGAAGTTATCACCTCATTTATTACTTTATATAATTCATCCTCAACCTAAAGATGTTTAAAAACTGGTATGAAACAGAAACTTTCCTGGTCTTTATCAGTGGATGGACATAGGGAGGGATACTATAGATCAAGAAATTTAGGGAACATTTATGTGTTCCCAGGGCCTTTTTTTCCCAGTTCAAAATTCTGTTAAACTTACAGTCGTGTTCTGTTCAAAACCTTGATTCTGACCCTGGGAACATAGGACCCTGGGTACTTATCTGGGAACATCTCTCCAGCTGTGTCAAACAACAGCAACACAGATTTAGGAGGACTTGAAGCTGAATCTAATCCGCTTCAATTTATTTAAAATGCCTCCTGGAAGCACATTTCCTGAAAATAAACCTGTCCTACTGAAATAAGCTTGTGTTTTCTGATAACGTTGCTTTGTGAATAACCCTCTGGTCCCCGGTTTATTGTTTTCACTTGAAAATGTTGACAGGCCATTTTTTCCCCTCGAAATGATCCTGACTAACAACACGCTCATCTTAGATTATTACTTTCTAGTCACTCATGAAAATTACTTGACTTTCTCAGGCATTGTTCATGCTTGCTTATGGGGATCAGTCACGGACTCTATTATGTTTGTAGCAACAGAAAAAATAAGATCAGTTCTTTTGAGAAATAATTTACTAAACAAACTTAAACATGATAGATAGATGATAGTTGAAATGTATGACAACAGCATATATTTTACACTGTAACAATGACACTGCAATTGTTAGAATAAACATGTCATACACTGAAAAAAAGAATCCTTTGGATTTACTTGATTTTAATGTGTACATCGGTCCCACATGATAAGAATGTGGATGACTGACAACATTTCCTTCTTTTTCTCAACGAATTAGTACTTGTTAAACTAAAATATTTCAATCATGTTCAGGTATTTAAAATAATCAAGCTGAGTTAACTTATTTTTTTGTAAGCTACTGCAACACCAATTACTTATTATGAAAGCGATGTTATCATGTTCAGGATACCTGATTTTCAAATGTAACAAACTTGATTTGTTAATGCCAATATTATTTAAATGTATTATGTAAATTAAAAGCAATTTTATTGTTTCCTTACAACCCAGTTTAGGTCTCTAAATGTAACTTGATTTGTTAAAGCCAGCCAAATGCATTGTAGACATCAGTTATGTGTTGTGTGCAAAAACAAAAAACAAAACAGATTTCAGTGAAAAAATACTGTATTCCTCCATAACACTTTGCAAATCACACATATACGGCAACTTTAGCTTGAAATACAAAGTTGTAACCATTATAATACCAGCAGACTCAAAATACAAATCCCAAATCACTTATTGCAGTACATTCGAAAACTGTGAACAGTTAGTACTGTACAAGTACATCCTCAACAACAAATACAAAATAACAACAGTAATAAAAGTATTTTTTACTGTAAATCAGTAAACAAAATATGCCCCAATCTGAATTAGGCAAGTGAGAGCTAGTGTTCACACATGGAAATCACACACTTATACAATAACTTCAGCGTAGAAATACAAAGCTGTTACCATTATAATACCAGTATATTCAAAACACAAATAATGAAAATACAAACCACAAATCCCTTATTGCAGTACATTCAAAAACTGTGAACAGTTAGTACTGTACAAGTACATCCTCAACAGCAAATACAAAATAACAACAACAGTAATAAAAGTGTTTTTTTTACTGTAAACCAGTAAACAAAATATGCCACAATCTGAATTAGGCAAGTGAGAGCTAGTGTTCATAAAAAAAAAAAAAATGTAACCATGACAGTTAACCCTGTGAACACCATGTACACAGATGACAAATCAAAGTAGATTTGCAAACAAAAAGTAATAAACCCTGCATCAACTTCAACTGCATCATGGAGAAATAACACAAATAAAAAGAGGGTGCAGTGATATCAGTGTGACCAGTTCACTGAGAGAGCCTGTTTTTCAGAGCAAGTGCTTTGTTGGAAAGCTTACCTCCATCCAGTTCCATCCAAATCTTTTGGATAACCTCGAAAGTGTAGCGGAGGTCAGCAGAGTAGCTAAGGTTGAGCACATACATCAGTCCGAACAACATAGCAACAGCTAATGCTACATTATCAAGATCTTGTAACACCTTGATGCCTTCAAGAACAATGCCGATGTCCTCTATTTCATCACTTGAAGCATGTTCTTTGACAACATAGATCCCAACAGTGGTGTCTTCAATGGCCTCATTGGTGGTGTTGTTATCCAGGCTCTGTACAAAACAGACAAAAGACAAAAGGTAAGTAAACCAAAGTTAGCCAAATCAAAACTATTCACCAAGCTCCATCAAGAAAATGATAAACATAAAACAGTAACACTACAGATCTACATAAGGTGAAAGTTAGAATCAAGGCAAAGATTAACATTTCATAAAATGGAAGCATTATCTGTTCCATGAGAAACCACTTTTAATGCAGTCTGAGCCACTTTGTTGCACATTTACAGATCCATAGCTGTGTATGAACACAGGGTTCCCTTTCAGCAAATACAGATGAGACCAGAAACCAGCAACACTGTATATATTACTTGTATGAAACAGTAAGCCATTGATGATGAAAATTATAATGAATATTATTTTAATTGATGAATAATTTCAGCACAAGTGATCAAGAATGAGAATAAGAGAAGAGTGGAAGAAGAGTGTATGCACTGATTCATAAACATACCACATATTCCTGTAGAAGGTTATCTGGATCTTCGCCCATGTAGACACAAACTCCTTTAATGATCCACTCTCATCCAGCATCTACATTATCACACTGAAAGGACATTTTCTAGATTAGTGTCAGCTCATGTGCCTTAACTTAACAACATGGATTGGGATAAACTGTCCTAAGGGTGCACAGTATTTGTCTCAACTTTCCTATGATTGTGCGAGCCTTGCCGTGTACTCCATGGTGGAGGAAGATTGAAGGGACAAAAGAAAATAAACAAAATAAAAAAATAAAAGGCAGTAATTCTTTAAAAAACATTTCTAGGACTGTAGGAGGCCTGCATTACTTACATTAGCGATTTGTGCAGTGACTCTTTTGAGCTTTTCCCCTAGCTGTCCTCCTCTCCTTTGGAACAGCCTTGTCAGATTGTCAGATTGGAGGTCTAGCTGAGACAGGAACTTGGACTGAAGTGCAACGGTGGTGATTCTCTTGAATTCAGCATTAATCTGAAAAAGCACAGAGGACTCAGGGAGAATGTCACCATCACACATAAAAGCAGAGCAGGACAGTCAAGGAGGGAGATGAAGCACAGACACATGATATGCTATTAAGTATAATAGCAATTTGCCAGTGCATACAAGACAGTCCTTTCAACAGCCAATCCAAGATAATAAAAAAAAAACACCAAAAAAACAGCATGAGATCAGCTTTACCTCACTGACTTCAAACAAAGCCGGCCATCTTGCCATGAAATCATCCACCATCGGTGCATCACGAACAACCTCATGTCTTCTATATGCGAAAGTCTTTTCTTGAGCTTCACAGCCTCTCGGTTGTTCCTCTTCTTTGCATCCAAGAGTAAAGCTTTCCGCATGGCTTCTAGACTCTCCTCAGTTTCAGCTGATGGGTACGTGGGGCAAAAATGAACTTCTGCTCTCTTTGCTTTTTTGATGCCAAAGGCTGCGCTACACTTTCCAACAGGTTTGTTTTTTAAAGAGTTCACTGTCACTTCTGGGCATCCCAGTTTTCTCAGTTGTGTGCGGTAGTTTGATAGTTTATATTTTAAACTCATCTTCCATCCACCATATCCAGTACTGGACCCCCTCTCGGTTAGACATGGATGTTTCTTGATGAGACTCTGGGCTACTTGTTTCATCTCCTTATCACTAACATAGACTTTATACTGCACAATTTCCTGCACTAACCCATCAAGGATGGCTGACTTCAACTTGGGATCTGGAATGAGTACGGTGCCATTTTGAATGTAGACTAAACCTGCCTGCTGAAGTTTTAATTCTGCATCATAGGAGAACTTAGGTACGTGAAACACAGTTGGCCAGGAGGACCGTGAGCTTGTAGACTCATTTGATGACAGTATATCTGTATCCACAAGTTCACCTGACAGTGATGAAGAGTCATTTGCTGAGCAAGGACTTGATGCTTGGAGGGGTAGGAGTGTAAAGCTCTCATGATGCATTGTGGGTGTTGACAAATCAATTACTCTTAGAGTCCCTCTGTCCTCCACCTCTGAAACTGAAGGTTCATAAACTCATTCCCAAACAAGGAGTCCATAAATTGAAGTCTGATGTTTCCCTGAAGATCACACTGTTTTTTGACTTCAGCCATAAGGTCTTCAAGAGATTCAGGGAGTCCATGTGCAAGATTCAGCCTCTGACAGCTGCCATCAGTCAGTAAGATCTTCAGGATCACAGGCATGGCCATCTTCAAAGCCCTTTATTCTGAAGAAACACAAAGAATATTAATCAGACATCAATATAATTTAAAATGTCACATCCAGTATAAAATATTAGAATAGTAAACTAATATTTAATTGAATTTCAGACATTTTAGCACTTCAAGGACCTGAGGATACCCTGCACAGAATTTTGAAGCTAGGTTAGAACAAATTAAGACCCCTTAAATTTAAATGTAAGACCTTTTTAATTGCTACATAACTGAAATAACAACCCCATGAATTCTAATTTAAAGCTTTTTAATGACTTTCATATCACACAAATTATGACATACACACACAATCACATAAGTTACAAATTGTCATAAATCCTCTCCTCAATTATTGCACACCACCTTTTATTTCAATATGTCTTTTCAAAGTCACCATGCGAGCTGATCCAATCTTGTAGTCAGCTAGTGGACAAGGATCAAGGAGTTCACTGGGTGCCACGAGTGTGAATGTTCTTGTGGGTGATGGACTGAGTTCAAAGGCTCTTTAATGCTCTCTATACCAACCGCAGAGCTCATTGACAATGTAGAACACGCTGTCATGCAAAATGCAGATTTGGCCATTTTCACTAAATTCAACAAATCCACCTGTTGCTCTGTGGGCCAATATCATTCCCTGCCTATAGGATATGCCCTTGGTTGTCACACAATTTGCAAGTTGAACCTCAGATGTGTCTGGGAACTTCTGTTGGATGACTTGTGCTATCTTCTCTCTGAGTAAGTCTACATGTAGAGTGGATACAGCTGAAACCTCTAGGTCTGACTTATTCAGGCATGGAGAGCTCAAATGGTAGGCTATCATCATTTGATGCTTTGAGGCTAAGGAAAGAGGCACATTTTTGAAACAGCTTGTATGCCTGATGATTTGCTTAAAAAAGCTGTGCTTAGCCTCAAAGCGCATCGTCCACTGTCCCACAACTGGACCAAACAGCCTAATTATTTGGGGATAGTGCTCCAAATAATGATGTTTTGGGATGAGCTTGATGTCTGGGAACAGTGTTTGGTACCGCTGCCTGTGCTCCAGGATTTTGCCTTCCAAAAAAGCTAGTGAGTCATCACTATGTACAGAGGCAACAACAAGCTCAGTGATGTCCTTCAGATCCATGAGGATGAGCCATGCAGGCTCATCCTCATAGATCCTCAGGTACACGTGATCCCACGTGATCCATCCAAAAAAGGCAAAAACTGCTTGTCCCTACGGTCAACAGCTCCAAGTCTCCCCTGTTGCTGTCATGTTGTCCTGAATTGCATTATAAACAACCCAGAGCATCACCGTGTTTGCTGCTTTTGCATATATTTGAAGTGATTTTGGAGTAAACTGTAGCTGTTCTGCGCACAGGCCAACATACCACTACAAGACCGACCCTGCAGACACCGCCACATCTTTGACAGAGTTGACAAACATGTTGTGAGTTACTCAAATATCCCTTAATTTTTGTATATATATTTATAAGTTGCCTGTTCATTCACTTAAACTAACACAGTCTAATTTAGTGTTTGAACTCTCTCTGTAATATTATTTTCAGGCTCAGTGGCAGTCAGTCCTGTCTCTCGAACAGTCTTAAGTGATGTGGAGATGATCAGCCATCACTACTGAGGCCTTCAACAGTGTAGTCCTGTCATTCTGATTAAAAGCATGGTAGGTGCAACTCCTGACAATATTCAAAGAAACAGAACACGACCATGTTCAAATAAAAAAGGAATAACACTTTTAGTGCTCAAAATAATTCACATGCCTACACTAAAATAAACCTACTAATAAATGTTTCCAAATGTCACAACACTTTTATCAGGCCAGCCACATCAACAAAGAGTGATCCTTACAGAAGGACAATTGAACAAAGAAAGTATTTAAATGTAATTGTCAACAACATGTTGTTGTCATTTGGGTTGTAATACTGTAATCATCTTGACTTTAATACTAAGATCACCATACCACTACATTCTTCTCCTTCATTTAAAACCAAATTTATGCAGTGGTTATGTGCATTGCTGCAACTGATTAATCATGACCGTATAATATAAGTAACAGTGGTTCTGCCATATTTTACAGATCATCAGAGTGACCTGATGATGCTGTGTTTGAGGTTTTCCTAGAACCCGCCAGACTCTCCTTGCAGTTTGAGAAACCATCAGAGGAGGAAGGTATTGTTGGGCAGGTGTTGCTTCAGTCAAGCAAAAGCTGTCAAGATAACGGCCAGCAGCATCAGGAAGTATCAGTATCCGCAGAAGAGGCTAAGTTTTTGTTTAAAGTTTTTGTCTTCCTTGAATTCAACACTAAGGGCACTGTGGCATTAGAGAAAAGAAAGTCTGGAAAGAGTTTTGCCATTAATCCTTTAATAAATAGTGACTCTGTAAGCATCACACATCAAATGTATTATTGTGTTGACAGATCACAATATATTGTATTGAATATTCGGTATGGTATTTTGAAAAGGGTATCAAACAATCTGCACGTTTGACACACATTTTAAAACATAAATCCGGGCTGATGTCCTTAAACGCTTGAATCTTAATGTGGTGTTTTCAGAGTTTGAAACCACTTGAAATTGTAACTGCATTACTTTCATAAAAATAGTTTCATAGTGGCTCGGCCAGGTTCCACAGGATGCCAGGACTACTTATAGACTTGTTACACAGTTTTGAACAAAATGTTTGGGTTTTCCTTTAATTACTCATCCTTTTGTAGAATGCTGTCACATAATTTTGGTTTTCTGAAGGAAACTGAATCAAAGGCTGCTGGATTTATTTGTATGTATTTCAAGTACATACAAACTTCAATTCAGTTTCCTTGATATATCTATGACCTGGATGAATGAGAGTATTCACAGGCAAAATGTATAAAGTTGATTATAGATATGGATGTAACGGTATGAACATTTCATACCACGGTAATAGTGACCAAAATGATCACGGTTATTGGTATACACTGGGATTTTTAAAATGTCTTCAAAATATTGAAAAAACACTGATATATTGATAAACT
>CAEMYA010000447.1:140104-153807 GCA_903131615.1 Diplodus sargus
GCAATTAATTCTGAGATTCTGAGTGGCAATTCAATGCGCGAGCATTTTAAATTTGGCCCATTGAATGACCCGTAGGCTACTTGGCAGTGGCACGTCACTGTAGAACTAGCACCGAGGAACTTGTCCGGACGTGTTCGTCACTTCCCACCTGCGTCACTAGTTGGGCTGTAAGGATACACGTATCGAAGCTGAAATCGCAAAACTCAGATCCACGAACCTGTCTCGCACTGTGAGAAGGCAGAATCGCGACATAACTTCCAGTTCAGATCTATGAACCCTATGAGCTGTAAGTAACACCACATTTACACCGCAGCGGTCATTCACGAATTCTCCGCCCTTGTTCGTTCACACAGAGCGAAACATCGCTGTAAAGCTGGCGCTGCGGCTCCTAAAGAGACGGGACGGTACACGTCATGATGATGACGTGTGTGTTTTTAAGGGGTTTCCCCGGTGTCTCCCCTGTCAGTCAAAACCGACGGAGAATCTCTTCCGGGGTAAAGTTCACTAAAGTCTCGGTCCTCGGAGGGCTGACCGTCGCGGAGATTTTTTTCATCAGAAACACTCGGTGAGGTAAAGTTTTTTTGCCGGTGACAGACGCTGTTAATCGGGCAGAAATATGACGAGGAGTCTGTAGGACGGGCGGGAGGAAGGACGCTTCTACATGTACAGCTGTGGTATTTTTAACTTGTTGCAAAAGACAGTTACAGTTACTACGTTACCTTAGTTTGGTTCTGTAATGTTGTTTTGTGGGTCATTTCTCTGTATTAAGTTGAGTGAGGGATCTGTGCAGTTAACAGACCATCAGATAGACACGCCCTCCACAATACTGCACCTCTGATACTATCAGACAAATATCATATAGCCTACATAAGTTATTGAACTGTTACATACATTTTGTGATACAAATCAAATTGTGAGTTTGGTGTATCGTTACAGCGTTGTAACGCGTTACTTTGTTAATGTCGGTATAAATATGAATGTGTATGCTGAGCAGTGATATTTTCAAGCTTTAATATAGAGCATAAAGTACATTAACTGGCCTCTCTTTGGACAGAAATTCCACAATGAATATTAACATAAACCTCTAATGTTCAGCTGAATACATAAACAATGTAACAAAGGAAATACAGATCTTTAGATTAGAGGGTAGACTAATCTACAGCAATGAATCCTATTTTAAAGATCATTATATCCTGTGTGTCGGTAGTGTGGCTGTCCTGTGAGAACTACACATTTGTAAAAAAAAAAAAGACGGACAGAAAATCGGCCTGTTTTTAGCTTTGTGGTGATGTACTTTATCCTTTAAGATTAAATGCATTTTTAAGCTTGTGTTTCAACAGGTTTGCGGTGCTGCCACAGTAGTGATCAGCCTTATATATGCATCACAGTGCGCAACGTTTTCATTTACAGCTATGAAATAGCTCCAAACAATGCTCCTCTTTCCCTCAGCCGCCACTGCATGTCGGATTAAACTAGAGGACAGGGTGCACGCTGGAGTGAGCTTTGTGTGCACATGCCACGACAACAGCACAGCAGCGGAGGAGCAAAGCGAGGGCTTACATGTGTTCATAGCAATGGAACAGCTTTTCAGACAGCTCTATTCATTGATGAAATACAAATGTGTGGGTACAACGCAGAAGAGAGAAAGTGAAACTGATGCTGGGATTGATCTTGAAAAGAAGTACAGACTATCAGTAGTATCAACATTTTGAGATCAATCCGCCCAAATCTATTTGGCCATACATTATCGTTAGTCTTCATCTTAAAAACTTCTACTGTTGTGGCATTAGAGCTGAACAATGCAAACAGTAAAGCATAATACTGACTTGTCTTACCCAAGTACAGCAGTTTGAAGCAGAAGCTGATCTCACATTTTCCTTTATAATTTTAGTTATTGAAGTAATTGTATAGAGAGATGAGTGTACAACTTTTTACGGTTTGCATGTTTTTGTGTCTCGTTCTTTGTCTGGTGAGAACTATATGTCTCCCTCTCGCTGTGCTGCTAAACTCCTGTCGATTTTGCCCCTTACATATGTGCATCTAATGACACCAATTGTCCAAAATAATATTGCAAGATATGTCTTAAGCTTAATTTGCTTAATTCTGCTGGGGACAGTCGTTGGCTGGAAAGGAGAAGCCTGCTTTGGTTGGCATTCAAGGACAAATCCTTTCAAACATTTAATTAAAGAAAGTGGAGTGGTAACTCTGCCGCAGTTATCACTGTAAAGTACACTATGTGTGAGAGCACAGACACCTTGACAGGTAGAGTAACTAAGAGGGGCAACACTTAGCAAACATTCAATTGAAGTAATAACATTTGAAAGGAATTTAATTAAGAACGGTCTCAATGTCCTCAGCTTGCTTTCCCACCTGCTTTCTCACATTTCCAGTGCTCAAGCTTTTGCAGTTTGCTCAGGTAACTTTCCCCTGGGTATTTATTGTGATACACTCAGCTCTTCTGTTCCACCTTATGTGTACGTGCTTCTGTCTCCTCCATCCACCATCCTGCACATGATTTGGCAGTGGGATCAGCATTTATTTTGGCTCCCAGTTCTTTTCTTCCCCACTTGCGCATCCCAAGCACATCCCTTCCCCTTAAAGAGAGCAAGCCAAGGAGGAAGGGAAGGAGAGTGATGGTGCCCTGTAGGAGGGAGGAGGGTTGACTGATGATCCATCCCTGCTACACAGTTGGTTGTCAGTGTATAAATGGAGTCAGTCTCACAGCCATTCAATCTAAACTATAGCGAGCAGGCACGAGCTTGCCCGCTCCCACTCTTAATGTCGTGCAATTGCACATGTCTGCTTTCGACAGAATTCAAGTGACGGATGTCGACAGGGAGCGTGACGCATGTTTTTCATCACCTCCACTAGGAGATATTGAACCTTTATTACATTCCCCATTCTCTGTTTTGACGTAAATATGGCTTTGATTATCTAACATTACCCATAATGCAGCAGGTACCTACCTACTATCGCTTTGTGTAATGTCCTCTTGGCTTCTTTTAAAGGCGTTTTTTTTTTCATGCATAATGACTGAAGTATCCATAAATAAATCAAGACTTGTGAAGCTGATATTTTGATTATTTTGCAGCAAAATACAGAAACAACAAGACAAAAATGTTCCATTTGTCTTTATAGGCGACACAACCAATTGTCTCTATGGGCATCCATGTGCCCCATTGCAGAAAACATACTTTCATTCAATTATATATTAGCAGCGAGCACTGGGGGGTCTTACTGTAAGACCAAATGAGAGGGGACAATAATGAAGTTGGAGTGCATGGGGCTCTACATATTCCTGATGTGTTGCTATGAATTCAAACGTACCTGTCATACATGAAATGTGCCTCTGCATCAACATGCTGGTAGTTCCTTCTACTTTTCTCCCCGTTAGATCCTTCTGTGACAGCTCTCTGGAATGACATGCACAGTACAGATGCCATCAGGTCATGACTACCACTCTGGATTACCCACAGTGACGACTGTGTAGAATGTGTGTCACTACCAAAGTCTTGCCAGATCAGACTCTCCTGCATGGGCGGCATTCGGTAGGGGGAGTTGCCATAGCAACAGCTCATCCCCCGTCTGTGCAATCTGATCTTGTTTATTGAGTTCTTCTTCTCATCGGAGCAGCTGCATGGAAACAGGCCTTGATGCCTCGAGGGCAAAGGAGCGGCGTCAGATCTGAATAGAAATTATCACAAAAGGAATAAAAATTCAGCTTCTTAAGAATCCCTAAGAAAATCCAGCCAGTGTTAATCAGCCATTCATTTGTAGAGTCTGTGTGGCCCCGTACCCATTGTGATGTCACACAGGCTTTCTCATGCATTTCCTAATGGTTAAAGTAGCGTTTTACTGTTTTTTTCTTTTTCCTGTCTTGCAGTGCAGAAAGGGTAATTATTTTGCCAAGCACCATTAACCTGCCCAGCAATAGCCACCTCCTCTCCCTCAGGCCACACACTCTGAAGTCAGTCTTGTGTGAGTTCTAGGATCAATTCTAACTAGAACTGAAAGCAGTTATGAACGGGGGCCAAGCCCCCTGCGCGACTCGTATTGCGCATCGCAGAGCCCAAGGAAGTTGGCCGCAAAGGATGATGGGTTTGGGGCAAAAGTGAGGACACGGGCCAACGTCTGAGCCGTGGTATTCACTGTAATGGGAAGTGCACTGGAAGTGCAAAAGGCTGAATGTGTGCCGATTTAGATTAGTTGTAATAAGCCACGGCCACATTGACCAGTCATGACCACCTTCAAGATATGGCCTCAGGATTGGCCCTACATCATACAACCAAATTTCGTAAAAAATCGGTGTAGCCGTTCAAAAGATATAAACTTCCCATATTTTTGGTGCCCCCTAGTGGACAAAATCCACGAAATTCAGCTCATCCCTTCCCAGTCTCATGCCAACCAAGGAACTCAAATTTGTTGTTAATAGCATTTAGTTTGACCGAGATATCAAACCGTTTACATTTTTATAGCTAGCTACAGAAATTTGTTTGTTAATAATTTGCGCATTTTTTGAGCGAGCAAATTTCTTCTGATAACTTTAGATCAGGTCCAGCTAAAGAGTGTACGTGCCAAGTTTCACGCAGATCGGACAAAATCCCAAGGACGAGTTCGAAAAAGTAGGTTTTGCATATGTGGCGATTTAGCGAACGAAATGTGCAGCAGAAGTGGGCGTGTCCTATGTCAAAAAAACCAGCTCTAATCAGGAAATATATGGATATAAGGTTTGCGAATGGTTTTATTTAAAATGTGGAAGTTACAGGCAAAAACGCGATTGCATCCATCATAGCGCCACCTAGTGGAGTACATGTGCAATTTTTGTTTTGGAAAAAGTGTGTCCTATTCTTTATGTACCATATACATTTCAAAGCTCTCAGCATAATAGTTTGGCTGAAATTAATGTTTGTTGTTTTATCTTGTAATAAGCCACGCCCACATTGACCAGTCATGACCACCTTCTAGATATGGCCTCAGGATTGGCCCTACATCATACCGACCAGGCCAAGCCCCCCCACGCGACTTGGACCCCACGCACCGCAGAGCCCACGGAAGTTGGCCCTGAAGGATGACGGGCTCTGGGCAAAAGTGAGGACACAGGCCAACGTCTGAGCCGTGGTATTCGCTGTAATGGGAAGTGCACTGGAAGTGCAAAAGGCTGAATGTGTGCCGATTTGAATTTATTGTAACTAGTGCATTGCCCGTAGGAAATATGTGTTCCTATAGAAAAGTGGGAGGTTAAGAAGCATTTTCACTGATGGCCAAATGAGGCTGTTTGAAGGTGGGACATCAGGGATATTTAGGTTTATTGTGAAATCTGATATTCCAGAGTATAATTGACTGTTTTTGACTTTTTTTGATTTTGCCATTATATTTCACCTTAAAAACTATTTACCTTGTCTTGCTTGGTGTGATTATTTTCAGCACAACCTCACATGTGTGACTGTACAGTTATTTTTTCATTTTGACATACTGTATTAACACAATGGACCTAAAATCACACAAAAAAAACATAAAATCCGAGTAGAAAAAGTGAGATTTTTTTACTGTGAAAACCACAAATATGTTTAACAAACCATTTTTTATTACTTATAATGCAAATATAAATGGTTGTTTGCTGAATATGTGCATGCATTTTAACAATTTACAAAGTTCTGTGTAACTATTTACATTTAAATGCAGGCAATGCTCAGGTCTGCCTGAGCTCCTTCCAGCGGAATGAAGAGCTGCACTGCCTGCTCCAAATTCAGCTCATTAAACAAAAAACCAACTCCACTACACACTAAACACACGACACCAAACACTACATAACACACTAACTATACTCTCCAAACACGCTAAATGTCACAAATCTCTGAGCTCTCAATATCGCTGTCAGTACTCCGACCGTCGTTGCCTGTCAATCATCTGCCGACGTCCCTCCCACAACTTCCTGTTCCTCTACAACCAAACTTGCTGCTTGGACACTTTAGTGACAAAAGCCCGTTTTTTTACCGTTTCTTCTACACCAGACACAAAGCAAACGTGACGGCAATGTTTGCGAAAAAGCGTGGCGGACATTATTTACCCTAAGTCCGGTTTTGGACAGGTCGGTGGGTCCAGTCCATCGCCTCGGGAGATGGGCCGTGTAGGTTGGCTAGCGGCTAGCAGCTAGCTACACACGCACATCCACAGATTCCAAATCCACTTTGTCGTCCGCGCGTCTCCGGATCTCCTCAGACCTGAACAGACTCGGTCTGGACTCGTTTAGTCTGACAACAGTCAGTTTAGATCATGCACAAAACAGAACGGGACCAAACCGTTGGCAAAATCTGCTGGTCCTAGGAAACGTGTATGCTTGCATACGCGTTCCCTCGGCCCCTCGGGCTTGGCCCCCTAATTACAGTATCCATGTCATGTCAGACGTACTTAAGTGATGTATAACATACATGAGGATATTTGAACATTACACACATTTGTCACTGCTGAACATGTCATTGTAAGGCCATGCACATTCTTATGCCATACTGTAATAGCCTCTGCTTCTCTAGAAAGGCTTTACACAAGCTAGCAATCTGGCTGCAGGGATTTGCTCCCACTGAGCCACAAGTGAGGTCAAGCACTGATGTGAGATGGTAAGACCTGGTTCGCCGCCATTCATCCCGAGGTTTGAGGGGGTTAAGGTTGAGGCTCTTTAGTGGCAAGTAAAATTCTTCCAGGTCAAACTGGGAAAACCAAAGGAGAAACAGGAGAGGAACATCCCTCAACTGCCGCCTGGCTTAGAGTTAAAAAAAAAAAGTCAGTAGCACATTATTGTCATGAAAAGCTGATTCCAATTTTTTTTATATATCTGATATGAGGCTTTTCCGTATACATGTGCTAGCTCAGCCTGACTCTGTTTGACTCTGCACGTCAGCCCAGTTATAAAGCTATTTTAAGCTTTTACTATGAAGTATCAAAATCAGGAAATGTTTTTTCACCAGAAGTAACTGAACACACAACTGGAACAACTTAAAGGGGCAATATGTAAAAAAGTTATACAGTCAGAAATTAACAAGAAACAATGAACAGAGGGTGAATAAATAGCAGTTTTGAATTTATGATGTCTGTGTATTGTATTGCATTGGACATCAGCTGATGTCAAAATCAACCAGCTAGCCCCAGCTAGTTTTGGTCCAAAACTCCTGTTCCCTGGGCCCAGGGCTACCAGTCCAAACCTCCAGCATGCCGGCTAACTGAGCTAACTAGGTAAAGGCAGCTACAGTAAACAGCAGTGGGTGGTTACCCTGGTTATATGTTGCCCCCTTTTTGTTTTGACGATGAAATTTGACAGATGACCAATTCTTAGATATTGCACTTTTAAAGCAAACATAATGAAACACTGACATACAACAGATATCTGGAAATACAAACAGGGACACAGGAAACAAACTCAACATCAAAAATCAGAGAATGAGTTAGATTCTACATTCTAAGTACTGAGAGTTAAGCACAGTTCATTATTCTATGTGGTCTACTCATGGTATTGTAGCTTGTTTCAGGGGAGAAGAGCAGTCATCAGAGGCTGGACGCAGTCACAAGACATCGCCACAGTCTGCTTGGAGACGGGGCGGGCATGCTGTAGCCCCACTCTGGAGATGCAGCTCAGCTCAATTCAGTGGTAGAACTGGACACGGAAATGTAAATCAATGCGACACTGTTTGACTCTGTGCCGCTAAGAGTGTCAATGGAAAAGCCCCAATAGACTGAGGTACCCTGTCATTATGGAGCTGTTCAGAACTATTTCTCTGCAGAGAATACTGACCGGCTGTGGTGGATGATTGGCCTCTCATGTCAATCCATACAGAATGTATTGGGTTGTTTATTATTGGGCTCATTATAAGGTCAAGTTTGCATTTGTACTACGGCCACTTGGCAGAAGCCAGTTGTTTCAACCATTTAACAGTGTCTTTCAAGTACTCCCAATTGAAACGGAATTAAAATTGAGGCATGTCTTCTGCAGTCAGCTTAGTGTAGATGGACAACCCTGTCTCCTAGAAAAGGTTTATATCTTATTAACTGGGAACAGAAGTGTTTTGAAAGAAACAATATGTGACCAGATTGGGTGTATCTATTAAAAGCATGAGCAAATGTTGTAAATACACGTACTGTATATGACATGTTGATTTAATCAACATTCTCTGTCCCTCAGCAGTAACCCATTACACAGATGTGTTTATTTGTCCTTCGTCTTCTTCACAACAAAAAGGCTTTACATTTATTAGTAATTGTCATTTCATTGGCTCACATGATTGGTGTACAAACCTCTATTCTAGTGAGAATATTTGAACATGTCTTTACAGAATTCAGTGCTGCACTGTCAGTAGTTCTTTCATTTTAGTGTTCACCTGAACTCAAACAAAAATTAGTTTGTGCAAATGCTAGGACTCTTCCCATGTAGAGGAAATGAATTCATTATAAGAAAGATAGCGTTTTAATAGAAAATCATAATACAAGTGTCGGGGGCATAGGGAGTTAGCCGAGGTTAATTTCATTCTCTCCTCCCTCTCTGGCAGCAAAACGCTATCTCCACTGGCACATTTATAAGGAGGAGTAATTGAATCATTTGTGTAGCAAAGGCATTTGAAGGCCATGAATTTTAAAACCAAAGAGCACAAAGTAGCAACTTCTCAGTAACACAGGGTCAGTCAGCTGCATTTTAAGAGGATGACAAGAGTTAATTGAGCTCAAGACATTATGCTTTTCTAATACAGAGGAAATGCTTGTTTGCATGCAACATACAAACAACATCTAAGGTGATGTAATCTCCATAGAGATTAAGTAATTATAGGTCACAGAGTCTAAGTATTGTAAAGCTTAATCATGGATCTGACTGAGTGACTGTGATAAAGACTATTCTGGGGTTAAATAGACTCTTAGACAATGAAGCAGCTCATCTAAAATAATCTCAGGTAATAAAAGAAAGTTTCTCTGGTCCTGCAGTCAGGAGTATCAAATGGTTCCACAGTTAAGTTCAAAGCTGATCATCCTAGTCTTACTGCTGGTCATCATGTTTGACACTCCCAACATCAGAAAGCCACCTTAAACCTGTAATGTGTCTCTTCTGTTGTCAGATTTAAGGTGGCCCACTTCAGGCTTAAGACTGGAAACTGCTCTTGAAGTGGTTTCAAGCATGTTTAGCGTCAGAGTTTAAGAAATACCTTGACATTTTGGACAATGATAAGTACGAAGGGACAGTTAAATAAAGAAAAAGTAAATTCCCACGCACACTTATCAGCTCTGGATTGATTTATAAATACATTTTCAGTATTAATAACATTTCAGTCTCAAGGACCTTTCTCAAGACATGTATTACAAATATTAAAGGACAGCCAGCAGCCGGTTAACACAGCTTAGCATGGCTGGAAAAAGGGTGAAAGCTGCGTAGCCTACATGGTGTTGGGCAGAAACGCATTACTTAGTCATACATACAATCATTTTAATTACATTTTTCAGATATGAGTAGTGTCAGAGAGATTTTCAGTAATCACAGTCCCAATAATATTCCACGTATATAATTAACATTAACGTTAGCATTTGTGGAACAACTTTCGGCAACATCACAGTTTTCTGATTTAGGCTACTTGTTGTGTCTTGGAGCTGAAGGCTTCATTATAAGGACAGGACTTCCAAATGGCTTCTGTCACTTAGGCTAATGTAACTTAGCTGCTGATAGTCTGCAAATACCTCTTGAGTAACAAACTCTTTGAGAGTCAAGTTTACACTGGTCATATGCACCATACATGTACGAGAGCGGAATCCATCTTCCTATCTAACTCTTTGCAAGGAAGCAATTAGTCTATTTTCCTCAACCTCTGACTATTTCTTTAACCACCATACGTCAGCCTCTTTCAAATGAGTTTCTCATCACCAAGTGGCTGCTACAGCATGTGTCCTGGGAGCACTTGTCATAGACAATGGAGTTTGTCTCAGCATCAGCAATAGGAGGCAACAGTGAAAAGACGGAAACTTTTGAAGTGTGTTGTATCTGCAAAAGGAGAGGAAATACAGCAGGGTTAATTAGTCAAAGTGCACACCATTTACTGCAGTTAACCACTGTCAAGAAACAGTCTATCAAAAATCAGTGAGATCAGAGGAGAAAACTCATGTTCAGGAAGAGAAAACACAGAGAGAACTGCATGAAATAATGATGTGAAGAGAAAAAGAACTCAGCTTCAACCTAACAACAAACTACAACAGAGGCCTATGAAGTACTATCTTACGTACTTCATTACCCCTGACAAAGTGAACTGTAACAACATGAGCACTCAGCATGAACTCACTTCAATCCTCCATTCGTGTGTGTGATAATAAACAGTTGGAAGGAAACCTCTAAAGAAGCATGAAAAGTAGTGAAAATAAAAATAACACATGTTCCAAAGAATCTGTGTAATTTGACCTGAATGTGTGGCTCTCAATATGAAAAGTGACTTGATGGAGTTTGAGTGGGGAACGAATAATAAGCAGGCCTAGAAGGAGTATGAGGAGGAAGAGTGTCGCTAGCAGGTACACTGTTATGTTGGCATATTAAACATACTGCATTTTCAAAAGAAACTGTATACAGTTTAGGGTTTGCTTGCTCTTTCCCCTTTTGATCTGAGATAAACCTGATGGTTTATGTTGAATGATGCTCTGCGGGGATTTTGCTAAAAGGTTAGTGCACCACTTCATCTCCATTGCAGCATTACCTGAAGCAAGTAAACAACCGCCCACTCTCTGCCAGGTATTCCTCAGCATGTCTAAATTCATCAGTTTTGGAGGGAATACCAGCAAATAAGCATCATGATTGAATGGTGTCACATGAATCCAAAAAGTGAGCACCTCCATTCCAAGATTCAGCATCCTCCTGTCAGTCGTTGCAGCACACACTCAGTTTTGCATGACCTCGAAAGTGTTTTGACAGTTTCGGCGAATGTGCCAACAAATAACAGATGGGGATGGGATGGTGTCATATACTTGGTATCAACAAGCTGACACTGAGGACTTATCAAAGTGTCACAGCTTCACGACCGTGGTGTGACAAACCGATGCAGGCTTATGACAGTGTGTCAGACTTTACACATCTGCTTTCCAAGAACGGGCCATGAGGCAGAAGGTGAAATGACCCAGTGATTCTTGGTTTTCAATTCCTGGACAGTTGTGGTTTGAGGATATAGTACATGGCTTATGAAAAAAAAACACTTGACAACAACATTCCAGCATGTCAAGCTAATACAGTAAAAGTACACTGTGGCACTGAATAGCAGTGATACATGTTATTTGCCACGCATTCCCATACCTTAACAAATGAATAGGTCGACTGTCAATGACTCCCTAGATTGCATTTATCAACATTCCTAGACAGCATGGCAGACGTAGCGTATGTTTATCTTAGGCAAAACGAGCCGAGCCGAGGTGATAAAGAGTCATGTCTATTGCAGAGTCAATTGACCTGGATATAAATGTGCAGGTCACTCATTCCCATTGCACACATAAGACCGATCTAAGGGGATTTTGACCAGTGGATACGGGGGATTAGGGTGGCGTGGTAGAAATTATAGATGGGAGATTTGGGGGTTGGTAGCCCAGAGGCTAGAGAAGCTGACTAGTGACCAAAACATAGCCAGATAGCACAAGAATCAGGTAAAATGACAGCTGTCAGGACAGAAAGGTTTTCAGAGACAAGATTTAAGATCCTGCCAATATAGTCCCAGGCCAGTTTATGGCTATGTGTTTGTGTATGGACTATTTGGATAGGTCCGATCCAGATGGTACATTTCAACTAAAGTAATATTCTATTACTTGAAGATAGTGAAGCAGCTTCTCTAAGTTTGCTGCTACCCTATGATTTGAGTCAGGCTAAGGCAGATTTTGTTTTACTCTAAAAATAAAAAGAACATTTCTTTTCATTCTGCTTCAGTTCTCCATGTGTTTGTACCTGAACGTGACGAAAAAAGGATGTGGGCATTGGGCAAGTTTGGAGACCAATCATGAGTTAGAAATGGTATATACACTGCGATTTTTCCATTGGCTGTTTTTTTCTTTTTCGTAACTGTTGTTGGTGGATAAGATGTACAGTTTGGGTGGGTTGGGTGCACCCCTGCCCATAGCTACCACTGGCCTTAGCAAAGGGTTTGGTTTGGGTTCAAACAAGTATATTACTTAACAATACATATGTCATGTGTGCAACTTAACTCACATCATGTACAGTGCATGACATTAGTTAAATATGTATCTTCGTTTTTCACCATTGACATTTGGTTTCACACTGAACAAGAACAGCAGTGTCCTGGGTATAAGTCCTGTGGGTTTTTTAACCATTTGTCCACCCTAACGTCCTTCTCCCTATGCTGACTTTGTTGCTCATTATGCTGCATCACCTGACTTCCTCCTTTGCTGTCCTAGTAATTACCTGACCCACTTGAGGTGGCTGCCTAACAATATTTTTTTTGATGATGACGGACTGGCCAATCACTACTTTGTTGTGTGTTGTGTTGTGTTGACAGCTAATTTGATGTGTAGGCCAGAGGATTTTAAAACTGTGAAGTAAGCCTCGTCTGGAGGTATGGAAGAGTTACGTGGAGGGGCACGGAAGGACAGGCATGAGGCAAAGTTGCTGAGTGAGGTGAAAGTGACAGGTGCATGCAGGTGCTCTGACTTGGCCCGCTTATCAACACAGGCAGCAGTTACAGCAGCAGCAGTGTGTGTGACACACAGCTCATGGAGGCAATTTAGGTACTTTGAAACCATTAGTGTCTGATTGTTGCAATTTGCGTCAAAAATTGTACCCCTTCCCAGAGTCATAACACAGTCAAAGTCAGGTCACTTTGAAAAATGCTGAAAAAAGAACAAAAACAATCTTTGTCTTTTTGTATGAAGATAAATGCAAAAGCCCACAGCAGCATTTTAACTATCTTAGGTTCAAATTTGAGCTAGTTTAATGAATACAAACACTGCGAGCTTGCAATGTACAGCAGACTCTGCAGGGAGGGATCTAAGGCTATTTTATGATATCAATGGCATCATCTAAAGTGCTTCCGGTGCCTGATGTAAATACATTACTGGCAGCTTTATCAGTTGTGGTAGAATGGACTGTGAAAATGGTGTTGCTATTTTTGTGGTTTTGCTGCCAGCCATGTGCATGCACAATCCCCCTAATTGGTTACTCTGGTGCTGCAAAGCCAGATGTGAGAAGGCACCTATCTCAACAACAGGCTGGCAACACCTGAATAGCAATTAAGGCTTGAAACAGTGGCAACAGTGGATTGACACAGAGGGGAAAATCCTGAAACATGACAGGTCTGCAGAAATATTCATATCTTGATGAGGAACATATCAGCATATGCTCATTGGTTTGGTATGACATTACAGGTTTGGTTTCTTAGATACATCCCAATCCCAACATTCAGGGACATGGGCCTGTGGCAGCTAATTACGTGCTGCCATGTGGTGAGGAAATGTATTCATTTGGTAACATCTCATCTTCTCTCACAATCTGATGCCATAAAACTATTGCTCGCTCTGAAGGCTCGGGAGTGCCCAGGTCTCTGTGGTAACTTGGAGAATGCTAAATCCTAAATGTGGGGAGAAGGCCAGGGTCCAGCTGCAGTTTGTATGTAGCACAAGACTGCCCTCCAATGGAGGATTGATGAACTGCCACTAAAACAGACTAATCATTTCAAAATGCCAGTATTGTTTCCAGTAAA
>CAEMYA010000447.1:164778-185810 GCA_903131615.1 Diplodus sargus
GGTGACGGGACGCGACCCATCATGACTGACAGGCATCAAGGCCACTCAGCTACCTTACCGACCCGCCCCCAGATATTTCATTCACAAAAACAGGCCCTGTGGCAATTCTGGACAGCTTTTTTTTGTTTTGTTTTTGTTCTTCCTTCATGGGCCCCTGGCGGCGTCTGGGCCCGGTGCAGCTGCACCGCCGATAATTACGCCACTGGCTGCAATAGTCTGCTGACCTGCAATAGGTTTTATCTTTTTCTTTGGTGGCATTTTTGCGTTCTCCTTTTCCTGTTTACTCGAGAAAAAACGGGATCTCGTTGGAAGCGCGATGTATGCGCAGATGCCGTTTGGGCATAACAAAATGGCGGCTGCCATTCAATGTAGTTTTCATCACCACCACCGGATTATGTTATATTTATTTCGTTACAGCACGTCCCTAAACGTTAAAACATAATCGACACGAATGAGCACAACATCGAGCAGTGGAAACGTGGGTTTATTTACTATGAAGTTCGTATTTTTAGTTGTTGAAATGAAATCAGCGGTGACGGGCTAGTTGTTTTGGTAGCGGCTAAATTAGCATGTCGCAATATTTTGTACAGGGGATCACGTCTGCGCCGAGTAGATTTGCAGAGGGTTGAAACAGCTCTTGTCCGGTCTGCTAACAACAAGGTTTCTTTTGCCAGTTACTGTGATTAAAAACGAGTTGTTTAATGTTCACAATGTATCGTTTTTCATGGAAAAAATGAGGTGCGTCCTGGGGACGCATGGATAGTGAGTTTAGTGTGTCCTTTCAGATTTTAATGCGTCAGGGACGCAGGACGCGCACCTAGCAACATCACTGGGCTCTGCCTTGTGCGGGGCTTGGCCCCCGTTCATAACTGCTTGCAGTTTTTATTTTTTTCTTCCACTACAATGATCGCATTTGTCACTGCCTGAACATACCCCAAAACTCACCAAACGTATAATATATATATAATATAAGTCACACCTGGTGAAAAATTTTATAATCTATTGTCGTCCTGAATTTCCACCACTAGGTGGCGCTACAATCAAGGGAAGTGCGTTTTGGCTTGTAACTCCCACATACTTCATGGCACATTCAAAAACCTTACATCCACGCACAGTGAATTGTGCTGATTCTCGTGGTATAGGCCACGCCCATTTCCGCCTGCCGTTTTTTTCCGCTGTGTCGCGAAATGTAGAAAACCTACTTTTTCGAACTCCTCCCAGGCGATTTCCCCGATTTGCACGAAATTTGGAACACATCATCTGTGGACCCTCCTGACATAAAGTTATTAAAAGAATTTTGATAGACCAAACAATACTCAAGTCATTAAATAACAACTTCCTGCAAATTTGGTTCAAAACAGGAATTGTTGCATATCTCCACATTGTTGTGGTCTAATGACATGAAACTCACATTACTACTTCCCCATGGGCCCCTGAGGGTCTGTGCAAAGCTCTGGGCGATGACCACAAGGTGGCGCTCTTTAAATTTAAGTATTTTATATCTCCATAAGGGTTCATCGGATTAACACGAAACTTTGTACAATTATTTTCAGTGCCCTCCTGAGGAGAGCTGACAAAGGGTATACCGATCCGACCCTAGATGGCGCTGTGGTGCCAGATTAATTTAATACTTGGCACTGTGCCCACACCATAACACTTATGGAAATGAAATTCATAGAGGTGCTATAGAATGGCCCCTGTGACTTACACACCAAAAATGACCAGCAGGTGGCGCTATTTTCAATTCAAAAGCGTTTTTAGCCCATAACTCCCACATAATATGTCGTACACTGTTAAAAATTATATCGACATGTTCCCTCAATTCAGCTGAATTGTGTGGTGTGTGATGCCACGCCCACTTTCGTGATAACTTTCCATTTGCAGAATCACGACAAATGATAAACCTACTTTTTCGAACTCCTCCTAGACAATATGACCGATTTGCACCAAACTTTGCATGTAGCATCTGTGGACCCTCCTGACAAAAGGTTATCAAAAGAATTTTGATAGTCCATAAAACGCCCGAAATATAAAACAACACATTCCTGCATATTGTGTTGAAGACAGACAATCATATTGCATATCTTTATAAAATACATTCTGATTATCATGTAAATGTTCATAATTGTGTTCCATGGACTGATGAGGCTTTGTGTAAAATTTGGTGCAAATCGGCCAATAGGTCGCGCTCTGGTCACAGTTTAATTAGTGTGAATGAAAAGTAAATTGTAAAATCTTCAAATCCTCTTCAGAACTCATCGAATTTCAACCTCTTCTTGTGCTTCATACTTTGAACTACAGAGACCATTCCACCTTTTAAAGAGTCAGAATACCTTGAACAATTGGGAATGTATTCGGCTTTTTAAAATCTTGTACGGTTTTGAAATCATCACAGTTTTAGTTTTAAGGATTTTTAGGCCATCTTCTGATTTTATAATGGGCGTGTTGCGTGAGCTAGAGTGCGTGACATCATCGCTAAAGTGGGGAGCAGCTAGAAAAAAATATTTTGGCGAAAACCACTACATTTCTCTCCAAAAATGGCAGGAGTTTGGGAGGCGTTTTTCCCATTCATTCTTATGGGGACATTTTCTCCTTTGTCTCTGCTACTGCTCCAGCATATGTGCA
Organism: Diplodus sargus; assembly: GCA_903131615.1. Taxonomy (NCBI): domain Eukaryota; kingdom Metazoa; phylum Chordata; class Actinopteri; order Spariformes; family Sparidae; genus Diplodus; species Diplodus sargus. Next base: position 167,404 of record CAEMYA010000447.1, read on the forward strand.
GCCACAGAAACTGTAAGAAAGCTCCACAGGTCAAGGTCCAACAGCACCCTCTACTGGTGCAAAGACAACTAGCAGTGAACAAGTCAGGACATGCTCAGTCACACTGAAATGCAGCAGACCAGTCAGTGAGCAGACCTTGTGAAGCTGCACTGACTGTCTGTGTGTTTCTCTAATGATGTGTGTGTTCTTGAGGAAATGTAAGTGGTTTCTGCTTGTAGATATGGATAATTTGATCACTATTGCAGTTTGTGTTATTTTACATGGAAATATGTTGTGTGAGTTTGAGTTAGCTCAGTAGCCTGTGTCTCAGTAGTAGTTAGCTGCGCTTTGCTTGCACTGCAGCTACATTTGGATTGTGAGGACTTAATGATGAATATTTCGTTCGTGATGCCGATTTTGCAACTCGGTCTATTTATTGTGATTGTGACCACGCTTATTAGAGATTAAATGTCAAATTATTTACTGTGGTTGACAGTCAGTATATCAAGCTATCATGCTGTTTAGCAGTCTATAGGGCCCAACACTGTACTCCTCTTATTATTTGTTCTGTATGTAGATTGCAGGGAGTTCTTCTGATTTCAGCATACATTGTTTAATACCGACAGGAAGAGCAGCCCACCAAATCACAGGAAAAACGTCCTCAACAGAAGGTGCTGCGTTGACAAGCCCGGCGGCAGCATGCATCGACTGCAGCATGCCCCGACACGCGTGGACTGTGAGGGCATGTTCATCGCTGCTTGCAGCTTTAATTTTATATTTGGCACTGTGCCCACACCATAACACTTATGGAAATGAAATTCATAGGGATGGTCTAGAATGGCCCCTGTAACTCACACACCAAAAATGACCAACAGGTAGCGCTATTTTCCATGGGAAAGTGTTTTTGGCCCATACCTCTCCTTGTCCCTCGTGCATTGAGCTCAGCCTCAAGCCTCAAGATTCCCCCCTCTCCATCCCTGGTTCTTTGTCCAGGATCAGAGCACTTTGTGTGGGCTACAGACCTCCAGATTCCCCCCTCTCCATCCCTGGTTCTTTGCCCAGGATCTGAGCACTCTGTGTGGGCTACAGACTTCCAGACTCCCCCCTCTCCATCCGTGGTTCTTTGCCCAGGATCAGAACACTCTGTGTGGGCTACAGACCTCCAGATTCCCCCCTCTCCATCCCTGGTTCTTTACCCAATTCATGGCACTCTATGTGGGCTACAGACCTCCAGATTCTCCCCTCTCCATCCCTGGTTCTTTGCCCAGGATCAGAGCACTAAAGCTATCATGCTGTTTAGCAGTGTATAGGGGCAAACACTGTACGTCTCTTATTATTTGTTCTTTACGTAAATTGCGGGGAGTTCTTCTGGGCTTCTAGGAGCAGCCCACCAAGTCATAGGAAAAACGTCCTCGACGGAAGGTGTTGCATTGACATGCATCGACGGCCGCAAGCCCCGACGTGCGTGGACTGCGAGGGCCCATTCATCACTGCTTGCAGTTTTAATTATAATTATAATTATTATTATTATTATTATTATTATTGTCAGTTAAGCAGAACAAAGAAGACATTTGTAGACATTAAATATTGATGGCCATTTTGTACTTTTGTGTATTTTTTAAACTAAATCAGTGATTCAATTCAGACTGCGTGGCAGCACTCCCTGGTTGGGCACAGAGCAAACATCTGAAGCAAAACTAGGGTTGAAACGACTTTTGTCGCAGATATTTTGACTTGTCAGACACAGTTATCATTAATAACATACTTCTCTTCTGCACAGCTCAGTGCTTGTTGGAATGGTACAATTGTTATTATTATTATGTTGCGTTATTTATCATCTGCTGTGAAGAGGGCTTATGAGTCTTACCTGGGAATGATCTAAAACAGATCTAAAAATAAATTGCTATATATTCTGTTTCAGAGACACGGAATTAGTTGATGTTTTTGCAATAAATTACCTAATAGTTTTCATCACCTTTCCCCTTTCCTCCTTCCACAGGGTCCAGAGTTTGATGAGGAGGAGGAGTCTGATCTAACAGTGACAGAGCTGAGGGAGCGGACCCGAAAACAGAAGGCAGAGCTGGAGAGGAGGATGATGGGAGAGGGTTCTGATGACGAAGATGAGAAAGAGGAGGAAGAGAAAAAGGAGCAAGGCGGGGAAGGGGAAAGCAACAAGAGTAGGAGCAAATTGTCAAATGAAGACTCAGGCTGTTCCTGGGGAATTGGTGAGCTGGTTGGAGGATTATGCCACCGCATGTTACATGTTATCTGTGTTGACTTAGTGCTGTGTTGTCATACTGAGTGTGTCGGTGTCAACTTTTTCTGAAGGCTAGTAACTACAGACGCACATTAATCCTTCTGTTCTCTCCTTTGCCTTCATTTCATCTGTCTGCATAAATCCCCCTCCAGCTGAGGAGGCTGTTCCAGAGGAAGATGAAAATGAGGAAAACCCATTTTCAACAGAGTTCCAAGAGGACCAGGAAGCTGCCTACCTGAAAGACCCAAAGAAGGCTTTGCAGGGCTTCTATGACCGGGAAGGTGCGAAGACTGTTTTAGTCCACAGATGTCTAGTTCTTCTGTTACTGTTACGTTCTTATGTCAATTTAATTTCTTGACTTCAACTTTAACATCCTTTATTTTAGGTGAGGAGCTGGAGTTTGAGTATGAGGATAAAAGCCATGGCAACTGGCTCTGCAGAATAAAGTAAGTGACATGAAACCCCTGATATTATGATTTTAAAGATTACAACAGTCACACAGTTGATGCTAATGTTTCTGTCAGGCTTCCTGTGGACGATGCCATGGGGCGGCAGCTGGTTGCTGAGGTGACCCACACAGGAAAGAAGAAAGACGCAGCCATCCAGTGCTGCCTGGAGGCTTGCCGAATGTTGGAGGCCAGGGGGCTGCTGCGCCAGGAAGCAGGTGTGACTTATGATCCCACTATCTGGAGATCTTATAGCTACTTGGTAGGAGTATTGCAGTGATAGTTTTTCCTGTCATACGTCTCATTTCTAGTGTCGCGTAAGCGCAAGAAGAAGAACTGGGAAGATGAGGACTACTATGACAGTGACGATGACACCTTCCTGGATCGAACCGGCACTGTGGAGAAGAAGAGGCAGGAGAGAATGAAAAAGGCGGGAAAGATTGAGGAGCGGCCTGAAACCTACGAATCTTTGGTAAAAATCTGCATTTGTTTATAGACCACTGTGGAGAATCACAGTATTTAGTATGTGTTCAATCTGCTCCTTATAATAGTGTCTCTGCTGGAATTTCTAACTTTTATATAATGCCTTGAACATATTGATATTCAACACCTTTGGTAGCACAGGGAAAAATTGACTCAAGATTGCATTGCATAACATTTCTGATTGTTATAAAAAGATACATTTAAAAGGCTTGTGTAGTATGTGTCAAGGACAACCACATCTAAGTTAGTTTACCTTTGACCATCGTCAAGTATTTTCTATCAGCTGAAATCTGCTGCCTGAGTTATCTCAGGCCTGATAGCTCTGAGTGGGATTAGCTTTGACAATTGCAAATAACAGCAAGAAGACATGACCTTACATTTATCATCGCAGTTTACTGGGACACCTTGTTTGAAGAGATGTTGAAACGGGAACTGTCTCCAACCTCTCAAAATTCTCAGAGGTTGGCCTGTTGGCACTTGAGGTGCATCGCTAATTGTGTGTTAGTAAGTCTAAATGAGTTAATGAGTATTGAAACCCTTTCAGATATTCAGATTTGATATGCAACACCACCTTATATTAATCACGTTTGTCTTATTTATACTTTGTGTTCAGCATGATTGAAACTGCACACATCTGTGTAATGATATCTAATTATAAACAAGACTCAGAGTCTACAACCATGCTAGTGAGACTGTAAAATCAGCATGTAACATGGCAGAGAGTGACCATTTTCATGATCTTAGTTAAGCATGGTGGCATGCTAACATCTTCAAGTCAACACTAAACCAAAATACAGCAGATGCTGATGGGAAAGTCTGGTCATAAATCAAACTTGCCCTCGTGGTGGCAGTAATTGAATATTTCATGGAAGTCAATTCAGTAGTTTTTTGAGACATTTCACTCACAATCACAAATGTCAAACTGTGGTGACGCCAGAAGAAACAACAGGGGAAATCACCAAAGACAGAAGATTTCACCTTCTCTTGCAAATGTAATTCGACTGGCGAATAAACATGACATTGTCAACATTTAGCAGGCTTAGCTCACTCCCCTCACAAGAGGTGCCCATGTGTCCTCGCTGTAAAATAATGTAAACGCAGCTGCTCTGTCTTCTGAAAATGATGTAAGAATCAACTTCACATGGCTTTGGAAACAGCTCCATCCTGTGAGGTGTATTTATGTAAGCCGCACTATATTGTTAGGCATACTGTATGCTTCTGTGGTAACATTCATGTATTTGATTTTCATGTAGGTGGCCAAACTGTCAGAGGTGGAGAAGGAGCTGGCAGAGACACAAAAGAAGCTCAGTGCTAATAGGGGAGGTGAGTCATGATCGCCTGCATGTAGTCAGATGCCACACTACCTATAGATACATGTGCTCTTTGTTATTGTATGTTTCATCCCTTTCATGTTAGACTCCTCCGGCTCTTCTACCGAGGACCCGCTGGATGCCTTTATGACTGCAGTGCGAAGTGAGGCAGCGATGGATGCCGTGGAGCGCAGGAAGCTTCATGTGCATGTAGCTGACTTGCGCAAAGATGCCCAGAGGCTGCGCAAGCTGGTTGAACTCACACGGCCTGCCCAGATGCCATCACTGCAGCTGAGGTTAGCGATGGTGCTGCAATCACTGGTTGTTTAAGAATACCTGAGAAATGTTATTTTAAACAAATACCCAAAGTCCTTAAATATCAGCACATTTCCATGTTGATGATGTAAACGACAAGCACAAAACTTATGAAGTGTTTTTTTTGTCTTCTGAGAAACGTTCTCTTGAGTGATGAAACCTTTTAGAAAATCCACATTTAAATACTTATTTCTATGTGTGTTGTGTGATTGTGGTAGCTCAGAGCAAGAGAAGCCTAAAAAGAGCTTACCGCTGTTTGGTGCCATGAAAGGAGGAAGCAAATTCAAACTGAAGACGGGCACCATTGGAGTATGTGTTGTTTCTCATGTTTGGTAACTCAGTTGAATCATCCGACTCCTTCATTCCTCTGAAAATATTGCATTTTTTTTCTGTCTTTTGCTCATCCTCACTTTTCACTGTCGATGTTTTCTTATCTCTTGTAGAAGTTGCCTCCTAAGCGCCCAAACTTGCCTGCAGAGCTCTTCAACATGAAAGCACTTCCATCAGGTGGAGAAGAGGAGGAGGAGGAAGAAGAGGAGGCGGAGGAAGAGAAAAATGAGGATAATGATGAAGAGTGTGCAACAATCACAGAGATGAATGTTGACTCAGAGGAGTGTAGTCCATCTATGTCTCAAGAGAGCTCTCAAGCTGCAGAGCAGCGAAGACAGCAACCAGCAGCACCGTCCCGAGAGCCAAAAGGTAAAACGACTGAACCCACTGAAGGAGGAAGGGTTTTTAAGTAGACATTAAAGAAAAAAGTTCACACAAAATGAAAATGTATCATTATCTGCACTGCCCCATGCAGATGGAAAGGTAAGCGTAGTTCACAAAACATTTCTTGAGCTCACAGCAGTGTTGCAGCATTCTCTACACAGCTGAAGTAGAATTGGAACTGTTTCAAAATGTAAACAAAAACCTGGAATAAAATGCATGAAATTGTTCCATAAAGCTCATCTGGTGTAATCCAAGTCTCCAGAAGCCCTGAGATCAGCCGTTGAAAACACATCATGTACACCATTTTTAAAGCCCAAATCCTCACTGTAGGTGGCAAACTTCAATGATTAGCATAGCATGGGGTCAAGTAGATTCGTATGATCTTATCCTTTAATGCAGAAAAACAGGAAGAAGTGTACTTTGGTTTACTGATTTCTTAGTATGTTCAGAAGTATTAATATTAAATTTAATCTGCCACTGGGTGGCAGTAGATATGTAATACATACAAAAAGCATGCAGTAGTAGTAGTAGTTTTTCAAACAAGTATAATTATTTTTTACAGTACTACAAAGCAGTCAGTTAATATCTGTCTCTTTCACTCATACTGTCATGTTACAATTAGAGGTACTAATATTGTTGGACTGAAAATTATAGAATGATTACACATTCAAAGTAGATTATAAATGGAATGTTGATTTATTTTAAACTTGTAGGTCATTGAATATGCTATCACTACACTACATTTTTGTCTGTATGACTTCATATTAGAGCAAAGCCACAAACAGAGGAGAGATGAAGAGTCTGCTAAAGCAGTGGAGCAGGTTCCTCAGTGCAGCAGCAACAGCAAGGCTGCTGCCCCATCCAGTCCAGGTGGGTCCTATGTTTTATTGTTTCCATCTTAATCTATGCTTTCTCCAGTGTTGGTTATTGGTGATAATCTCTAATGTACTCTACCTACATATGCATAGAGCCCAAAGGAGAAGACAACAGGGAGCCAGCAGCACAGCCTGGCCCCAGAAAGAATTTGAAGAAGAAAGTGATTGGCCCCAGCAGGGTAAGACACACACACACACACACACACACACACACAAGAAAACACACATCATACAGAAAAGTCTGACTAAATAAATTGTGTCTCCACAGCCACCGGTGCAGCTCTCAGAACAATATCCAGAGGACGACCCTGATTACTGTGTGTGGATGCCCCCTGCCGGTAAAACACCTGACCTCATCAGACTATTTGCATTGGTTTGGCAAGACCGACTTATTGTCCTATTGACCATGTCCTTAGGTCACAGTTTATCCTTAACCTTACCACTCTTCATTCTGACAAGTGAGATATAAATACTTTGTCTAAGTCTTTAAGCCCTTGTCTGAACAAGTGATCAAACGGAAATGGAGGCAATATCTGGGAGTCAGATATGAAAACAGACTGAGCAACGTAAAGTAGATTTTTCGATTAAGGTCCTTGTAAAATATGTAATATGGCTCTTTTAAGTCCTCAGAAGATGCTAGTTGCCATTCCTAAGATGATATAGGTGTTAATAATAGCATAATCAACACATTTACTACAGGGTCCATTTCTGCAGCAACATTTTTGTTTTCAGTGACTTATTTGGGCGGCTGTAGCTCAGGGGGTAGAGCGTGATCGGAAGGTCGTTGGTTCGAATCCCACCTCCCCCTGGCTGAGCTGCATGTTGAAGCACCCTTGAGCTAGAGATAGATACTGAAAAAATTGCTCCTGATGTGCAGTTGGCACCTTGCATGGCAGCCATCAGTGTATGAATGTGTATGTGAATGGGTGAATGTGTACTGTAAAGCGCTTTGAGTGGTCAGCAGACTCGAAAAGCCCTATATAAATGCAAGTTTATATATATTTACCATTTCACTCAGGAAGTTCAAATTGATAAAATAAGCTTGAATAAAAATAAACTTTGAAACGGGTGTTCATGTTAGGATGATGAAAGTTTGATTACAGAAAGTATGGGAGCTGTACTATACTCCCAGTCAAATGGGTAAAATTGTTCAAAGGATTTTAAAGAGGACACTATGTTCATTTTCAGGTTCATCATTTTCTTTTGGGTCATTACTAGAATAGGTGTACGTCATAATTTCTCTCATACTGTCCAGTGCTGCAACACTGTATTCTCCCCCGTCTAACCCCTCGGTTCCACCAGATATGTGTGCAGTTCGGCTGTTAGGTTTCACTCTATTCTATGTGTTCACTTCCACTGCGTCCACTGTGCCGCGTATCTGCACCATCCCAGCTCCGGCAGATACAGAGGACTTCTGTTTTGGTGGATGCCGGATCCTCGACGCAGCAATTCAGCCAATTTCAGCAAATAGCGGACAGGAAATCGCACACCGAAACAACATCCCGTTAATTTTAAAAATAAACACTCCATGTTGACGGGTTAGGTTAGGTTAGGTTAGGTTAGACTCTTCTTCTCATCCTTTGGTTGGGAACAGTTTATGTTGTTGTCTTTGCAATATATACCCGTAACTGCGGATGCTGTGAAAATAATCGCGTGAACTCTCATGACTCCAGCTGTCCGGCAGTGCTGCCAAAATGCAACCAGTGGGGGTTGCCAGACAACGGATGCCATAGCAAAACCGGACCAGAGCCGGAATGCAGCAGACATGCATCCAGTGGAATCGCGAGTTACACTCTCATTTTAAGCTCTTGTCTCTTTAAGGCTCCCCTCCCGGAAGGCCAGTCTGTTCTGATTGGTCAGCTCACACACACCTGAACCAGCACTGCTAACAACGATAGCACAGCTATGCTAAATCAATTCTTACATGCCAAACTAGGTGCTAAGGTATACATTAAGCAAATGTGTGACATGGTCTGTGTTCAAAATGATATACTAATGTACTGCTTACTCCAAACTCAATCAGTATATACCACATACTGCCTACTAAACAAATGTTTAAGTATAGTATTGCCAGCAGACCATTCCCAATCAAGTATAGACTAAATCAGCATCACATTACCATCTCCTCCAGACATCCATATACCAGCGGCCATTCACACTATTTGAATCAGAAATGTAACAGTGTTAGCAGCTATGTTTGCTTTAATCAGTAATCTCTCTGGCTCTTGAAATAATAAATAAAACTGTCAAACGATTAATTTTTTAATCGCGATTAAAGTTTTTGCCCATAGTTAACTTGCGATTAATAACAAATTAATCACAATTGTGATTAATGTCATACAAGTGAAAAAGTACTTCAGTTAGGAACCTGATTCTGTCTAAAAAGTACTTCAGTTAGGAACCTGATTCTCTCTCTCTCTCTCTCTCTCTCTCTCTCTCACACACACTCTCACACTCACACACACACACACACACACACACACACACACACACACACACACACACAATCACCATCACCCTCTCTCTCTCTCTAGGATTGTCGCCAACCTCTTCAGCTTATCTGTTGTTGGCATGGTGACTTTGGTCTCATGTAGGGATGAGCTTCGATGGCTTGCAAATGATAATTGAGACTCGACGTACTTCAGTGGTAACCAGGGTTGGAATTTTGTCATTTTAGGGGCACCAAGGCCACATGACGGGGCACAAAGGCCACTGAGTGAAATTCGATGATTTACCTTTCAGACTGATACCATAACATCCTAATAATATGTCTAATATCAAGTTTATGTTACATTAGAAAACTTTTTTTTTAAAGGAGGGTTGGCTTATTTTGGTGACACTACACTGAATATTAGTGTTATTGAATATTTCTCCCAATAGAAATTCCCCCAAATTATGCCAAAGCACATTTTTTCCAAACAAAAAATGTATAATGACCAGCAGGAGACCACTGATGTGTGGAGTGATTTTGGTGACACTACACTGAATAATAGTGAAGTTATTGAATATTTTTTGTAGTTTCTCTTTTCGGTGTTGTACTTTGCAGACAGTCCCTGCGCCCTCGTCTCACAGCCGGCTGACCATAGAGACCAGAGTTAATGTCCAGCCAGGGGCGCCGCCAGGGATTTTGGGCCCCATGGAAAAAAAAAATCTAGTTGGGCCCTTGTATAGGTTGCCCATGTCTCAAAGGGCCCCCTGTCAGTGCCTAACGTCCTAACCTTTCCCCCCTGGCAGCGCCCCTGTGTCCAGCTGCTCGTTTTGATGAAAATACGGTTGTAGCTCGTTGTCTTCCTTATTACAGTAGTACAGAGTCATTGTTTGTGTTTTAACAATGTTTCGCCTATGAGTTATTGATCCTGGAAGTTCAATAACTTTTTTTCACGGGCCGCCATGAAATTCCCACCCTGATGGTAACTCATTTCATGTCGACAGGACGTGCAGATAACTTTTGTCCTATCGACCGAACCATCTGTGTTTTGAAAGTGAATTTGCCGTTCATAAGTCCTTTCTCCATTTCCTTTCGCTTTCGCTTTTCAGTCCACCGTGTTTTTCCCAAACCGCTGACCCTGCTTCTTCTAATTCCCTTTCTTATTCTTCTGCCACCGTCTGGATCAAGACTACAGGTGCCACCGACGGCCGTAAATCATACAATGCACATTTCTTTTTTTTTTTAATACCGATCGTTAATCGCGCATTAAAAAAAAGTAACGGCGTTAAGAGGATGTTGCGTTAACACATTATTAACGCCTTAACTTTGACAGCCCTAATAATAAAGTTTACTTAAAGCAACACTCAACTATAATAATGCAAAGTAAAAAGAATAAATGCACTATAGTAGACCGAAATGTTGTTTTGCATGCACTGGAACAACAAATAAAAAAGCCTAATGGGTGTCCTTGAAGCCCTTTCTTCACAATTTAGTTTTTTGAGAAGGTGATACAACATGATTTGGTATGTAACTGGGAACCCTTGTAATGCTGCGTCTTCTTCTTTCTTACCTGTAGGTCAGACTGGAGATGGCCGCACCTCCCTAAATGACAAGTATGGCTACTGAGTTCCTGTGTCTCTGCTCCAACAACTTTTATACCGCAGATAATTCCTGCACCACAAAGCCTCTGGCCTCCTTAACCCCAACCATTAACCCTCTCCATCCATCCAAGTTCCAGGTGCCTGAAGAAATGGGTGCCTGTAACCGACTGGGCAAAGATAATAATGCTGCACCTTTTTTTTCATCTTTGGGGGATATTTGCATTCTACGACTGCCATAAACAAAAGGCAAACCATTCCAGTTCACATTAAACTGGTGTGCTTGGGGATGTGCCCCCCTCAGAGCAGGCACTGGGCAGTCAGCCTGCTGGCTCTTTGACCAAGGACAATAATAGAGATGGGTCAAAACTTTAATTTTGTCCCTTTTTAATTTGAATTCTATATCATCCAAGGAAAGCAGAAAATAGAGAGAGAGCGACCGGGAGTGGTAACTGATCTGAATTCAGCTTTCTGGTCTTTGGAAGTTTCTCTTTCAGTCCAGATCCACCTGATATCCAATCTGCATCCCTCTCCTATTTGGCTTCAGTCGATCGCTGGCATAACCTTTCTTACTCAAACGGGAGTGTGTAGCAAGAAGGGAGAAAGAGAGAGAGAGCATTGAAGCAGCTTTTCTGACCATCTGGACACTTGGATGGCTTACTGGATGAAACGCAAGCTGATAATGACTCAAGCTAAGTGGAGTGTGTGTCTGTCTATACCAACACTCACACACACAGCCCAACCTTCTCAAAGTTCTCTTTTTAACAAGATTGTCTTTATGAGCGAGTAAGCTATTGCTGTGTTTGCCTAAAGCAGGATTCCTCACTCTGCAAAATCCCACTCAATGCTGTTCTGTAAACTGCCATACTTTCCACCCTCTTTCCTGTCGCCCTTTCTTAAAACACAAAGTAAAGAAATGTAAACTGTTTTTTGTTATATAAATGTGTAATAAAATTGTCTGTGTATTACTCAGGAGTTGCTCTGAGCTTTTTACACACTTCACCCGGTTATTTTCACTCTTCCCCAAATCCGTCCTCTCTGGTGTTCACTTCTGTGCCTTCTTCACACCCAGCGCTCAGCTTTGACGTCAGAGTTTCTTTCCGACTCTTTCATGCCCTCTCACACACACAAAGAGTGTTTCTCAGGGTATGATCTGGCACAAAGAGGCTCGTAGTCTTGGCTCTAGATCTTTGCCGAGATGTTCTGTGCTGTGACCTACTAATCAGTAATGGAAAGCATCCCCCCAAACACATGAGAGGAGTCCTCTGTCTCTCTACCTGGCAAATCCAGATGATGTTCCAATGATAAAATATAAGCCTGTGCACTCTGTCACTCAGATTAGTGCAGCTCTAAAGATATGCACTGGGTGTCTACAGGTAGCAGACACTAAAATGTAATGCTTTTCAAGACCATTTTAGCCAATTTTAAGACTGCTTTTAGGGAAAATTTTCTTTCTCTTATTCTAACATTGCAGTTAAGTATGAAGCAAAGTAGTATGTGTGGTTCTGTGAATAGGTAGGTTTTAATGTTGGAATATGGTTATTGCAGTCAGATTAGTTTATATTTTTCAACAAGTTAAATTTTAATGTTTCTCAAAAATAGCAATTCAGACACTATCTACTCACCCATCAACTAATGTTGATAGAAAGTCAGATGAAGGTTTGTGGTCCACAAAACATTTCTGGAGCTTCACAGCAAAACAGCTTGTAGCATTCTCCTAAACAACTGAAGTGGATGCCCCAGGCATCCTGTCTGACATGGGTGCACAAGCATTATGTGTTCGAAATTGTAATTTTTTGTTTTGCTTTGAATTTTCAAATTAAATTCTGATCTATTCTCGAGACTTGGATCACAGTAGAGGCGTTCTATAATGTGGGTATTTTTGCTTCTTTTTTTTAAACTAATCACCACCTATTTCAGTTATATAGGGGAATGCCACAACACTCTTTTGCTGTGAAAGTCCAGAAATATTTTGTGAACCTTTCCTATATGATTTGTAACATCAGACATGAAGACTTTCTTGTAGAAGGGCTGAACACGTTTTCCCAGCAAAAGTAATGAATGGAATTAGATCAAATGTTTGTGGAAAAACAACCTTCAAATGTAAGAGTAATTTGTGACTTTTAAGGCCTAGTAATTAAGACTGAATTGAAGACAGATTAAGGCTTTTTAAGGAGCAGCATACAGCCTGTGTGCAACATTGGATGGAGGGATTTAGTAGCTATTTCAACATAGATTCTGTGAGATTCACATGCCTCAGTCACATGTGTAAAATACTATCAGTATCTGTGACATACATGTGTGTGAGAATTATTAATTTTTTAAATCGATGTATATTGTCTTGGTAGGGGTAACCACATGTCAACAGAGCACCTTCAGTGTTCCTTGGCAAAGAAAAATACGGTGATGATGGTGATTGTGAGTAGAGATGATCTGATAAATGATTATTTCCTTCCCAGTACCTGTTACCTGTATCTGAACTTTGTGTATCGACTGATACCGTTTCCCAATCTGATACCATGTCTTCAGTTGCATACAGGTGTATAGAATGCTGCTGGAGGTAATAAGGGGTCCTGTTTCCATTCAACAAACTGGTTTCTAAGTCATGCATAGACTGATTTACTCACTGATGCCAATTAATTACAGCCCTTTCGGCTCTGTTGGAGGCCTTACTAACCCTGGTAATCAGAATGACCCTAATTGGAGACAACTGTCAATACTAATAATATATATCATATACTGATTTTAAAAAATCACCTCCTAAACAAGAGGCCACAGGGCATTTATTAATTTTGTGCAACAATGGACAAAACATGTCACAATGTTACATTCACTTCAGCGAAATCTTAGTTACAGTGGTGACATTGTGTGGAATCAATTGATCAGCTCATTTCAGGAGTTGAGAACTATATCAAGTTTCATTCAATACAACAGGAATGTGATTTCAATGCATTAAGAGATCTTAAGAAAACACTGGGATGTCTTAGATATACCAGCGGTCCTCTTCTACCTAGAAAGTAATGAGGTACAATATTGGAAAAAATAAAATAAAATGGCATACTACAAGAGGGCTATGCTTAGCATAGCACCGATTTCACTTGCCAAATGCGCAGCAAACTATTGTCATACTTCCTTCCACATACCTCTCTTTCTGCAAAACAGCGGAATTCATGCAAGTAAAGAGGATACTTAACTTTGACCTGGACTAAAAGTGACAACTTCATTAAGAAACATACATCATCAAAAGGTCAACTATTCAACTACATACATGTCATACATGTTTGTTATAGCTGGTCATGACCGTCATATTCAATGACACATCCAATGAAGTCGTTTTTCACACAGACAAATGTGACCACTGTCTATGTTCATCTCAACAGTAACAAGATATCAGATGACTCAGCTTGCCGTATTTAGTATATAACATTACTAAGAACCTTACAAGATGTCCAGTAATGACATCAAAGGAAGAATCCTTGGAACCATTTGATTGTCTTACATGCATTATTTCCCTTGAATATTGATCCAACCCAGAAATAGATCCAGGTTTTAAAACGGTTGGCCTTGTCCCTTTGTTCCACCTCTGGTCCGCAATCCATGTTTGTTTCTTGATCAGTCTCTCTCCAATCACAGGATCTTTTCACAGACATAAGCCAAACCTGAAATATCCTTACACGTGTTGTATTGAGGCCATTTTATTCTCCACATGTTTCTGTTGATTTCATGTGGAGAAAAGTAATCAAAGTGTCAGCGTTACAGGGTGGGATTACCTGAGTGTGCAATAACTCGACCATCAAACAAATGTCTTTTCAGTCAGTTTCAGAACAGTCACTTCATGGTCTCGCTGCAGAAGCCACAAAAAAGCTGCCGTCTGGGAATAAAGAGAGGATTATCTGGCAGTGGAATCATATTCTTATGAGCAGGGGGGATCTTCAGACGGGGTCAGGGGGCTGCAGGGGGGCACTGTGCTCAAAGACCGGAAGGCGAAGATGGATGGGTCGTAGGTGTACCTGGGCGGAGGGCGACTGCCGGTCAGATTCTGGGAACACAGAAAGAGAGAAGTGATCAGTGAGGTGGTGAGTGACAGGCCTGTCACACGTACATGTTTGGGTTAATCCAGCTTTCAAGCTTTATGGGTTCGGAAATGGCAAGGATTACCTGCTGCCTGTGAGTTATGGTATTATTGGTCAGTTACAGTATGTCACTTCATGTCAATAGCAATTTTTTCCCCTTAACAGCAGAAATGTGTGGCTGTGTCATACAGTGGGGAAATATGGCCTTAAAATAATATTCTTAGGCTGTATTGTAATATATAGTATTCATTTCTCAGTATTTTCTCCTCATAAATGCTAGGACTGTGTGAAAAAAATCTAAATATCGCAATATTTTTGACCAGATACTTAGATATTGATATTGCGACAATACTGTAGAATACAATTGACAATTGTGACTTTGAAAAATATTACCACAAGGGGATTTTCATAATCCTCAGTAATCAGGTACATTTTTATGCGCCAAGGATCACACTTCTTCCCAGCGTTGGATGCTTCTTCCCAGCGTTGGATGCTTCTTCCCAGCGTTGGGCGCTTCAGGCTACACCCTCGCAAACACTCCCTGGGAATGCATTTAAATCTGTCTTCATTTTAACTCAACAGCAGGTAGTTGAGACCTAGACCTCAACTTTATGAAAAATGCAGAGTGGGGACCGCGGCACCCCATCTCTCAAAACAAAACACAGTGCTACCAGAATGGATTGCACGGCTGCTCATTTTAGTGTTATCAAACACATAGAAGGATTATGCTGCCCACTGACAGTCGACATGGATTTATACTCACAATAAAGCATTATCAGAGAAAAAATAAGAAACGTCCCTGTGGGTGGTGAGATTACTGTGGCCTTTCAAAGTTCAACAGTTCTTGGGCTGAGTAGCCCAGCAGTGATAGTAAGTACAGTATAAATAAAATCATGTGAAGACCTGTTGGAGTCTTCTCATGATGTAGCACTCAGTTAAAGTCTGTGTAAAGCAAATTCAGCCATTTTCTTCTTAACACATTAAAAAGGTAAATAAATACATACATACATAAATGTATTTCCTTAAAACATGTAAAAAGCCATTCAACCATTTAGAATTAAATTTTGGAGCTAGGCTCACAAACTGTGTTTCACAATTTATAAATACATTCAGCGTATTAGCTTCGGAGGTTTTTCCGCTTGCTCTCCAGTCTTGGATAGCATCTCTTAGAATAGTTTGCAGCTAGCTAACCAGTCAGCCAGTCAAGTAAACAGTCATGTCTCCTCCACATCTCTCCTGCATCCTTCCTGGATGCCACAGTGTGCAGGGTAACTTGTTACAAAGTAAGGCGTTACAGTACTGTAATTACTTTTTCGCGTAACGTAACGCGCTAGTTTTGTGCATCAAGCAATCAGTAACTTAGTTTTTTTTTTTTTTTAAAGTATTGTTATTTTAAGGATTTCTCCAGATAAGGAAAGGAAAATCCCAACTGCAGCCTGCTTTTTGTCAGACAGTACTGTGCCATCTGCAGATGTGTCAGTGGAGGCACAGCGCTGTGATGCGTCTGTGCCCTGCTGCTGACCTACGTTACCTGTGTGTGTGTGTGTGTGTGTGTTTGTGTGCGTGTGTGTGAGTGTTTTCGAACCCCCGGCAAGTTGTCAGAGAGGACAGCTTTTGCATCGTGGAAGTACGCACATTATTTTCAATTCGCCAGCGAAAAGGACAAGAACAACATAACGGTAAAATGCACACTCTGCGTTGGTGACAAGCTTCTGTCGACGGCAAAAAATTCCACTTCAAAGTTAAAAAACATCTTGTATCCAAGCACCACTCTATCACCCTGGCAGCAAAGCCTGCTGAGGAGGACGACGACGACGGTGGTGCACCAGCTTCAAAGCAACAGCGTATGAGTTTTAACTCAGCTAAAACTGTCCCTACCAGTGAAACTCACAAGCTTGTGGCCGGTTATGTGGTTGAGGAGATGCTTCCAATTACAACTGTGGAGTCTCCATCTTTCCGTAAATTAATAAGTAAAATTCCAACGAAACGTAACACAGAGGGAACAGTGCCGGACCGAAAAACCTTGGCAAGCTATCTGGACAAATCCTACCTAGATATGGAGAAAGAACTGAAAAAAAACATTTGAAGATCTGGAATATGTTTCTACCACGTCAGACCTGTGGACAGCTGATAATAAGAGTTTCACGGGAATGACAGCACACTGGATACATCCCTCCACTCTGAAGCAGGAGAAAGCTGCAATCGCATGTAGGCGGGTGAGAGGACGGTACACGTATGACGTAACTGCCGGGGAGATTGAACAAATCCATACGTCATATGGCCTTGGTGGGAAAGTGACAGCCACGGTCACTGACAAAGGATCTGATTTTGTCAAGGCGTTCCAGGTGTTTCAAAAAACGGCCTCTGACTCAGAAACAGAGGACGAGGAAGATCGGAGTGAAAGTGTCACTTTCGAGGATATAAACAATGTACTGTCCAGCTCTGATGGTGATGGCATGATCAGTCTCCCTCCACACCACAGATGCCCGTCTCACACGCTGAATCTGATATCCACCACTGAAACAAGAGCAGTGTACAGGAGTGCCATCGCTAAATGTTCGGCACTCTGGACCAAAGCAAGCAGATCAACATTAGCATCAGAAACTGTGGAAAAATTCAGCAGGAGAAAGCTGCTGGTTCCCACGACGACCAGGCCCTGATGGCTAAAACACTGGATTTAAAAGACAGTCTTTCCTGGATGACATCTGGCCTGTCTGATGTCATAGTTGAGGTAAAATTGTTTGTTCGTCTGTTTTTTTGTTTTTGCTCATATTGTAACAAGCTTTACTAAAAACATTGATAAGATTTACACTGCAGGTTTTAAACTAATTTCAATATGCCTGTATCTTGCAGGCCATAAAGACACGCTTTGCATCCACGCTGGACAGCAAGGAGGCCCTGCTGGCTGCAGTGACCATTCCTAAATTCAAACTGCGCTGGGTAAAGGATGAGACTATAAAAGACGGTGCCAAGGTGCTGCTTGCTGCCGAGTGCTGTGCGCTGGGGCATCCACTTCCGGAGGAACTGCCACCTGCACCTGTCAGCGAAGGAGACGCCGAGTCCGACTTTTTTCCATTTACAGAGGACAGACAGGTCTCAGAGTCAGTGGACACTGAAATTGCTGAGTATCTTAAGTCAGGTGTCGAGATTGATATGTTAAACAAGTTCCCCAGGATCAAGACAGTATTTCTGTGCTTCAATTCCCCACCACCCTCAGCTCAGCTTTTCAGCCTCGGGAGTCTCATTCTTACTCCCAGGAGAAATCGACTGTCAGACAGACGTTTCGAAAATCTTCTTCTGCTACGTTTTAATCACTACTTCGAAGAGTAAATGTAAGTGGATGATGGTAAAGTGAATTTAGGCCTGTGACACTTGAATAGTATTTTAGTTCGGCTATTATGCTATTCGTCATTTGCCTGTGTGCCAGTGAGCGATTTTATTCGGCCTGTTATCATTTTTGTTTGACATAGAGGCGGCTGTTAAAATTTCTGTTAGATCGTTGACTGGTCGTTAATTTCTAAATGGATTTTGGTGCTCATATATAGGCTACTTGGGTCGGGTAGGTGTGAATTTTGATTCATATGTTCTGTGATCAAAAAACGAAACCGCTATGCAAAAAGTAGTTTATTCAAGTGTACAACAAGTATACTTATTTTATACTTAAACTGAGGCAGTATACTTGAAGTGTACTTTTTATATACTATATTTTATATACTTAAGAAAAGTATAGTGAAGTATACTTGGCTTATTCTGAAAAGTATAAAGAATAGTCTAAGACTAAGTACATTAATACTTAGACTTAAACTTTAATACTAAAGCTTATACTTGTACTTAAGTATACTGTAACGCTCCTGTGGCGCAAAGACTCTTGGGTATTCTGCTGTTGTTGGTGTAATTATGGTTTGTGAATGTGGTTGTGAATAAGATGA
>CAEMYA010000447.1:186537-221264 GCA_903131615.1 Diplodus sargus
AGAGTACTGCGTGCTTCTCAAACTGCTGGCCATGGCCCTGGATATTCCTCAAGGGGGGGAGAACTGCTTTTATGGATCTATCCTGCGGACACTGGAGGCCCTGATGGCTAAAACACTGGATTTAAAAGACAGTCTTTCCCGGATGACATCTGGCCTGTCTGATGTCATAGTTGAGGTAAAATTGTTTGTTCGTCTGTTTTTTTGGTTTTTGCTCATATTGTAACAAGCTTTACTAAAACATTGATAAGATTTACACTTATACTTAGACTTATACTTTAATACTAAAGCTTATACTTGTACTTAAGTATACTGTAACGCTCCTGTGGCGCAAAGACTCTTGGGTATTCTGCTGTTGTTGGTGTAATTATGGTTTGTGAATGTGGTTGTGAATAAGATGATGTGTAAAATGGTTGCGGGTTAATTCACATCCTTGTTCTGTGGTTAAATTGTGTTGAGTTAAGAAAGATGATAAAAATGTTGGCACCGCGAGTGAAGGAGTGTTTTCTGGGAGAGACTTCCTGTCTGTTAAGCTATATCAGTGTGTGCTGTAATAAATGGTGAATTTCTGGCTAGAACTTGCTAAGTTACAAGTATTAATACTTAGTATATCTTCATGTAAGTGCAGATTAAGGTGCTTTCATTGAAGTTAACAGAATAAAAATGTTTTTTACTACACACATTTGCGTTGAGGTGTTATTCCTGTTATAAACCCACATGTTAATAAACTAAAATGTGGACTAGAAGTATATACTTAGTACACTAATAGTATATAGATGAGCGTACTTATTGTATACTTGAAAGTATACTTCTGTAAACTTAACGACCCTATAAAGTATACTTAAAGTATACTTTTATGAACTTAAAATGTTCCAATTTAGTCCGAAGAAGTATTCAATTAGTATACTTTCTAGTACACTACAAGTACATGGTCCATAGTATATTTGTTATACTTATACTTATACTCAAGCATACTTAATAAAATGAACTTCAAGTATTCTACTTTTTGCTAAGGGAGTGTATCGATGTTGTCAAACAGAGCTAATGTGGACAGTTATAAATCACCACCAACACCCTCTCCGTCCCCGGCTTGCATCCTCCCGTCCCACCGACAGCGCATGTTCTCATCTCCGCCGCGGGCATTATGTGCCCGCCTGCGACCGTCCTGCCGACAACAGGTGCTCTCCCCCACGCCACCGGCCAGACTTTAGATTCTCTGCCCAGGCCAGACCCTGACCCGAACCGGACCACGGGCTGGTCAATATCCTCGGGCCGGGTCGGCCGGCCCTTGATCAAGCATGTCTGTGTGCGTTTTTGTAATAACTCAAAATAATGACTGTATTTCCAGCTACAAAGGGCGCATCTCTCTCCTCCCTCCATGTTGTTTGTGCTGCCCCTTAGCAAAAAGTAGTATACTTGAAGTTCATTTTATTAAGTATGCTTGAGTATAAGTATAAGTATAGCAAGTATACTATGGACCATGTACTTGTAGCATACTAGAAAGTATACTAATTTAATACTTCTTCAGACTAAATTGGAACATTTTAAGTTTATAAAAGTATACTTTAAGTATACTTTATAAGGTCATTTAAAGTTTACAGAAGTACACTTTCAAGTATACAACAAATACACTCATGTATATACTACAAGTGTACTAAGTATATACTTCTAGTCCACATTTTAGTTTATTAACATGTAAGTTTATAACTGGGGTAATTCCTTAAAGCAAATATGTGTAGTGCAAAACATTTTTATTTTGCTAAATTAGATACAGCACAACTCAGTGACTCAATCTTTATGTGTACTTACATCAAAATATTGTAAGTATTAGCACTTACAATGTGGTAAGATATGGCAAGAGATTCACCAATTATTACCATATATGCCCACAGGTTAACAGACAGGAAGTCTCTCCCGGAAATCACCCCTTCACTCATGTTGCCAACATTTTTATCATCTTTCTTAACTCAACACAATTTAACAACAGAACAAGGATGTGAATTAACCTGCAACCGTCTTACACATCATCTTATTCACAACCACATTCACAAACCATAATTACACCAACAACAGCAGAATACCCAAGAGTCTTTGCTCACAGTCCACAGTATACTAAAGTACAAGTATAAGCTTTAGTATTAAAGTGTAAGTCTAAGTATTAATGTACTTAGTCTTAGACTATTCTTTATACTTTTCAGAATAAGCCAAGTATACTTCACTATACTTTTCTTATGTATATAAAATATAGTATATAAAAAGTACACTTCAAGTATACTGCCTCAGTTTTAGTATAAAATAAGTATACTTGTTGTACACTTGAATAAACTACTTTTTGCTAAGTGGCTGTGTGGTTTTACATGTGAGTGAGTGTCCTCGTGCAGAAAACGTGACTTCTCGCGCACGTGACGTCACTCCCCGAGACGCAAGAAGAAAGCAAAAATATATATTTTTACTAAGGAAAATGACAAAAATAATAGTAACGCTAAGTGATTTGAATAAGTAACTTTAACCTGATTAGTGGTGTGGAAATATTACCGCTTTAGATTACTCCTCACTGCATTCCTACACTTGAGCAATTAAATGCATTTTGGTTCAAATCCTGAAAGTGATTTTATATGGTGCGTCCTGTCATGCCCATGTAATGTTAGCAAATGTTGCATTTAATCATGACATGATTTGGCCTGATTCCCTGAACGGAGTCCATCTGACAGCACAATGATAATCCACAGGTAATATTTTATGTGCGCCAATATAGCTATGACAAGGAAGTGTATGTAGACTGGGGTGTTACGTTTGTGTGTAATGTAAAACATGGACTGTGAGGAACGAGGCTGAGCACTATCAGTGTCTGACTCAGAGTCAGTTTGTGGCTCTGATGGCTCAAACAGGTCGGGCTGGGTCCGGCTGATGATGCTGCTAGCTTACATTGTTACTGTTGGTTATTGTACAGTACATGGAGGCAGCTCCCCTCCTGCACGTGGGTGTGATTCCTGCGCCTCGATCTGACACGCCCCCAGCATTTCACAGCAGAGAGAAGTGCTTGTTTTTCCATGATTTTGAGACCTAATTTTATATACTATATTTGGCTCAGTGGTCAATGACACATGATTCTGTGGTATGACAAACTCATAACACAAATGTATTTCTGATTTACACAGACTTTAAGTTCATCATTTGCGACAGTCATAAATCTTTTTCGTCCTGGAGGCGTCCCCCGGAGGATCTCTGTTCATCCCAAATACATTTTCTGTAGTAAAAGGCAACACTTATGCTATTATACAACATAACAATATTAAAAATCAAAGACGCTACATAGTCTCAAATTAAGATAACTATAAAATCTTGATACATTGTGCAGCCCTGCTGTGTGATAGTACTGAAAACTGAACTAGCAGTGGTGGGAAAATTACTGTGCCATTTATCCCCCCCCCTCTGAGTAGAACCTCGCTTCTCGTGGCTCTACAAGCCCTCTGTCTAAAATTAGCCCTGGTCATTTTCCTCCCTACAGGAAACGACAGGAAATGACTTTGTTGTATTTGGCAGTGAGGCAGCACTTTCTCCAGAGCCTGCTGAGGGGGAGTGAGGTTTCTTAGAAGGTGGACTTAGAAAGATTAAGACCCTGAAGCAGATTCACAGTAATTAAGAGCTGATCCAATAGGGAAAACCTGAGGGTGTGTGTATATGGAGAGCTGAATATTCTCACTTCCAACCATTAATGAACACCTCTCTGATAACTGAGATTGATGCAATCCTGTAAGTGGCTGATTCCACTGAGATGCTGAGAAAGAGCCCACTGCTGCTGGAAAAGTACCCAATGACATTAGTGCATATAAAATGAGGCTCCATTAACGGTGCATGTGAGACTACAGGTGTTGCTATGACTTCAGCCAACATCTTAAGGGATTCGGTACTGACAACTGAGCTACAGTAACAAGGCAACAATTCCCAAAACCACTTAGAGTTAGTTTATCTACCAGTGTTAATATAAACAGGCAAAAATTGAGGGGTGGAAAAACAAATCATAGCCCAAGAACAAGTTCAAGTAAACCAAGTAAATCCAGTTGTGGGGGAGAGTCATAGATCAGGATGGCTCCCTGTCCATGTAAGCCATCCCAACAGAGTAGTCCTGTGGTCACATCTGCAGTATGAAGGACATTTAGAGTCCTGAGGGTCAAACAAAGTACAGGCCCTAAAAGTACAAGGCTCTATGTTGAGCTAGTGAGAGCTCAGTTGTCAGAAGCAGAATCTGAATTTCCTTAATTTGTCCCGCAAACTTGGACATTTCTTCATCACAGCAGCCAAAGGACTGTGGTATTGTAATAAACAATAGTGACAGTAAAAGAATAAACAATACAATAAAAAAGTAAGAAATAGACTCATATATATTGTATATAAATAAAGTTTTACACTGTTGACAGTGTAATTGTAAGCAGTGTAGCAGTGTGTTGTTGAATAATAATAAATATGGGTATGTGAAATTTTCCGGTTAATGCAAAAAACAGAGAAATGGGTTCTTTTTTGACATAGTGTCCTGAAGCTGAACAGGTAGTAATGTAAAATAACCAAATAATCATACTAAAATATTAAGATATTGTGTTAAAATATTACTTTGATAAAAGTTATGGTCATTGTACAAATAATACTTGATAAAAATCTTGAAGTAAATGTAGATTACAAATATATTTACATGTATGTATAAAGTGTTTTAGAGGGAACGTATTTTTGTGGGCTAGCCCAGAAATAAGCCTTCCCCTGGTTCCCTCAACAAAAAGCGTATGGGACTTTTCAATTGGATTGGATTTCAAGTGTCTTACTAAAATATACTATAAATACTTACTTACGTATGTATACTTCAGTTTGGGACCAAAGTCACCTGTAAAGAAAGACTAGTGAGTAGATGAGTCTCTGCGTTTGCTGTAATGACGTTTCATGTGTCATTTAGCCACTTATAAGCAACCGCCTCTTTTAAGACTCGTAATAGCTCAATAAGTTATGTGTGGGATATTTACTGAGGTACAACAAAATATGAAAATCTCTTAAGCCTGTCTTACTGCAACCCTAACCACAGACTTTATTTAAGTGTTTTTCCTGAAAACCCAATAACTGAGATGAGGGAATCAGAAGTTCAAAAATGGAAACCGATTTCCAGGCTTTAGGATTAGATCTGATCACTAGCATTTATCCTAATCAGTGTAACTTTAAATCTGATTTCTGATCTGATAAAAAGCTCCTTTGGCTATTAACTTCAATCATTCATTTAGGCTGCAATCTGCACATATGAAAAGCTTCCACACTGGAAATTGGACCAGGGGTTCATGTGTTCACAGGAGCCCTGAGCTAGAGACCTATGCACAAGGTGATGTTACAAACATGTCTCATTAATAAAAACCAATTGGGTTGCAGTACATTTTCCCTCCATGTATTTTTGCCTCCACTCTCCATATCTGCATCACTTCTCTCCACTCAATCAATCTTCATCTTCCTCTCCGCCCATTCATTATGGTGGCTGAAACCAGATGCCATCACTCTTGCCTGCTGTAGCCTGGGAAGCCCTCATAGCACCACTCTCCTATTCACCTCCAACTCCTAGAGGGGAAGGCCTCAGCAGCAGAAACAGCAGCGGCTGAATCTATGTTTTCCTACTGCTTCCACATGACCCCCCTCCTTAAAGCTAGGGTCTGTAATTTTGTTCAGAAACACATTTTGTTAAACTGGGTGAAATAATCCTGCTATCCTCAGAGTAGTCAATACATTATGTATTCAGAAAAAGGAACAAAAATAATCGGACCTCTGTGGCAGCCGCAGGACTGAGAATGCCTTCATGTCTCGTTCTGTCCCTCCCTCCTCCACGCGTGCACACGTTACGTTTCACTGATGCCGGAAATATTCAGCACACTCCTCTGCAGAAATATTGAGTTATTAAGCAGGAGAAGACGTTCATTTGGTTTCAACGGCAGAGAAAATGCAGCCAGCGTTACTTGTAACAGCTCACCCCGCTAAAAAGGCAAGGAAAAGAAAGCCTGAGGCCGAAAAGGCTGCAACAAAAAACACAGAAGTCGGACCGAGTCGCATTTCAGCAGTGGAGACAACTGGGGCATGTGAAGGGCTTGAAAAGTGATGCAGAGGTTGCTCTCTTTCTGTTGGACAGGTAATTATTTTTTTTATTATTTTCATGAAATATGTGAGGTTTGCCAACTTGGCTACGTTTGTAGCTCGTATTAGCCCAATGCTAACGTTAGCTTCTCTGTATGTTGTTTTTAGCCATGAGAATGGCTAATGAGTCGGCCCAATCTTCACTGGATAGGGGTCCGCGGCGTTGCGGCTCCGATCTGGTTTTGCTCCGCCTTCTGGCAATCCCCAACGGTTGCTGTTTGAGTCCGCCACGGCGCAGTACGGTAGGCAGCTGGCCTCAAGATGTGTGCTGGTGTCAACACGGAGTATTTTATTTTGAAAAGTAACTGGATGTAGTTTGTTATTTCGGCGCTTGACTTCCTGTCTGCTCCGTGCTAAATTCAGCTGAACTGCTGCGTTGTGCTCCGGCATCTCCTTCTCCCTGCTGAGTCCCACTGCCAGATGCGCGGTCAAGTTTGTGGGGGAGTGGCTTTGGACAGAGCACTGACGGGGTGGGGGGGGGGGGGGGGAACTTAGAGGAGGTGCCACTTTCGAATCTTGCGAGCTCTCTTGCTTGCTCTCCAGGATTGTAGACCCTAGCTTTAAAACACGCACACAACCAACAACCCCCATGCTTGAATGCTTGAAACCAGTCACAAAGCAGGGGCCCCATCCACATACAGTGTCTCTTCTGGATCCCAGCCAGGAAACACAGGGTTGACAGACAAAAAAGGAAAGAAGGATAGAAAAAGAGAGAAAAGACAGAGAGATGGGGTGGATCACGGTGAGTATTGGCACAAAGTGTAGACAGAGTCAACACGAGCCTCCAAATGGCTCATCAATCCAAAGACTCCCTGTGTACTCACTTCAAGAAAAATCTATGAACTGGAACATACCCAGTGCCCACAGACGTCACTGACAGGGACAACAACACAACCAACGACGCCAGCGAGAACAGAGAATAATGAGCAATATCTCTATGTATCAGTGGAGCTAAACAGATAGCAGCCGGCCAGGCTATAAATGGAAAATGACTTCATCCCTGGAAATACACCACAAGGGAACCGCACAACACTCCACCTCCTCTTCCTCCTCCTCAGCTCCATCTCTCATCACCACTCACTTGTTCTTCCTAAACCACTCTCAAAAATGTTTTGAACATATATATATATATATATATATATACATATATATATATATATATATATATATATATATATATATATTTGTACTGATGATAGATACCTATATGGATGATCAGAGCAACCCAGGTGCTGTTACAGTTGGTATAAGTGTGCATACATAAACAAGTGTGCGATAAGGTTCCATTGACACTATCCCACACAACGTGATAATAACGTCACTTTTCTCACCACACTGTGCATCCTTCTGGAGTACCCAGCTCTGTGCCAAGATGCCCAGGCTTGTTCCAATCGACTGGCCAACACGCTGTCCTTACTCACTTCAAACAAAATCAGCCCATACACAGTTGCAGTGCTGAGTTGGTGGATGATTACTGGAGGCAGTGTTTGGGAAACCAGTTTTACTGGAAGATTGGTTGGGACACCAACCTGGGAAATACCTTTGTCTTCACAAACCACTAATAAGACAAGTGGAAAGCTCATTAAAGGTTGTTGAGTGAGATGAATAGATCAAACAACCCTTAAAAACTGAAAAAGAAAACAGCCCATTTTTCTCCTTGAATCACTGCAGTAAACAGTGTTTAGCTGAGTGCTGTTTGCAGAAGGAATCTGACAGTGATAACAGATTTTCAGATGTCTCACACACATCTCTGTTTGGAAGCAGGGCATGGGAACAAACGCTGTTGCCAGATGCTGTCCCAGTATGCAGTTGGATGGACATCAAGGTGTTGGCGACAAGACAGGCCTGGCTGTTAACGGGGGCCGAGCAACCTTGTAACCTTATCACTGCTGTAATGGACGCCCTGATCTAGACTGCCTATTATGGATCTACATTCAAAAAGAGGCTGTGGATGCAAGTGTGTGTGTGTATATATAATTAAAAGCACTTGAAGGAACAAGTTATCTTAGTGACAGCTGTAAACAACCAGATTTTTAAACATAACATAACAAGGTTTTGCATTCATCCTGAGAAAATATTCCAAGATGGTTTAGTTTATTAAATGTGGGAAACAAAGTTGAATAAAAATCAACTCACCCGGAGCTTTATAGTCCGCGTCTTCCCTCCACAGTTCTTTTTCAGCAGCATTTTCTGTGGAGGACAAAAATTCAAATTGACAGCTATGGAAGCACATTCAGTTCGCAACTCCATAAAAAAAAAAAGAAAAATAACATCAGCTGAACCTTTAATGTATGTCAATGTCTAAAACGGTGTTAAAGTTGCCTGCCTGTACAACTTTGTTTACTTGTTACTTTGTTGTACTGTAAACTGTAATAAAATGGTCTGCATAAAGCCATGCTTGAGTGGTCAGAATCAAATAGATAGATATATCTTGATAAATAACATGCTCAGACGAGGGCTAGAACATTGTCTCTATTTTTTCATTCTTACTTTATGGCCAGTGATATGTATGGGTTTTTTCTTGTGACAAATATACTTACTGCAAGTTGCTTTGGACAAAAGCATCTGCTTAATGCCCTAAATGTAAATGTAATGTAAGTAGATATGAATATAATGGATATGAAATACTGAGATCAGGGCTGTAAACTAGCAGTCGCCACTCACCAAATGCGACTAAAATATTCCCCTGGCGACTTAATTTTGGAGGGATGCATGCCACGGGGCGGGTAAATGTTTGTCCCGATGGCCGTGCTCTTGCAATAAATTATGCATGATATAGCAAAACATTGTAGTAGCTGTAAAGTGATAAATTCTGACGGTAGCAAACGTTAGTGCTAAACCGATGATTTGTTGTGTCGCACTGAAGTAGCTCCCCCGACTGTAGAAAATAGTTCCCCTCGGAAACAACGTAGCGTGCGCGTCATCGCTCTTTAAAAGTGTGTCGCAGTGCCAGTGACTGTAGCTGTTTTTAAACAGAGTACCAAGCCGCCAATTTGCCCGTCCTTTTGGCGGCTCGGTCTGCGGTTTAAGACAGAGGCCGGCAAATTGGGAGTCTGTTTTGGTCCGCCGATTTTCCGCCTCGGAGGGTACACTTATTTCCGCCTCGACTGGCCAACTTCGAGCTTTACGTCACATCACATGTTAGGGTTGTCAAAAGTATCGAAACTCAAAAAAGTATCGATACTAAAATGTTGTATCCGGATATGATACTCATTTTCAAAAGCATCGATACCACCACAGAAAATTAACAGAGCTGTGGCAGAGTACATATGTATGGATCAGGTTCCTATTTACACCATGGAGAAACCTGGGTTCCAACAACTTATTAAGCAGCTAAACCCAAGGTATGCTCTTCCCTCTCTGAATCACTTTATGTACAGTGAAATCCCAGAGCTGTACAACACAACAAAACAAACAGTCTTGCAGCAGCTTCAGGGGAGTCCGTACTTCTCCTGTACCAGTTATCAGGCTTGCCTAATATTTAGATGTGCACAGCATACAATCTCAAAATATTGTTCTTATTGTTACCTGAAACTTGTTATCATAGTTGCAGTTTCTTTTTGCACAACTGTTTTTTATCACAAATATTTAACGTGTGGTTCTGTTAATTGTTACATGTTGTAACAGAGGTTATTTTTGCATTTTTCTTGTTTGGTCTTTTTCTTATCCTTGTGGTATCGAAAATAGTATCGAGTATCGAATATTTTCCTGAGTATCGGTATCGAGTTGAAAATTTTTGTATCGTGACAACCCTATCACATGTTTACGCCTACCTCAGAGGCGGCTTTTGGAAAAGGAGGAATATTATGCGTCGGTTTTAGGAAGACAGGACGGCACATTGCCGCCCTTACCTTGGAGCAAATGTTCTATCTAAAAAGGGCTTGTGATTCGAGCGCCGCAATGTGGCGGCACATTCCCAGTGTGACTGAACCAAAGAGGAAAAACACAGAGGAGATAATAATTAATGATCGTTTCCTTTGTCAAAGTTTTGTACAGTTTAAGTTTTCAATTTGCAATGTTATGAAATTTCATTAATAATATTAAAATATATTTCTAAATAATACTTTGGCCTCTTTTTTAAGCATGTATTGCTATATAATGCTGTTATCTCCATGAAAAGTACTGAAACAGACGTATATGCAACAAAAAGAGGCAATTTATTATTTGGCCGTTAAAAAATTTACTTGGCTGGTAGATTATTTCATCTACAGGTCCCCTTGGCAGGTGAGCCAAAAAGTTAGTTTACAGCCCTGACTGAGATTAAGTTGAGCTTGTTTGTTTGAAGAGTGGGGTAAATGTATGGGGTTTTTTTTGTTTTGTCAACTGGTCTAGTTTTGCTTTGATGTTAAGATTGTTGGTCTTGTTTTGTTCACATGGATATTGTATATTGAGTAATATTAATAAAATCTATCAAAAAAAAATGTTTAATAAAAAAACAGGATGATTTGATGTGATAAGAACTGTGAACTGGCAGACAATTAATATTGAATCAGGAAGATTAAGGAAGTGAGGCAAATCCAGCTGTCTCACGAAACTAAACAGTCGGTCAATGAAGCTTATGCAATATCCTGTCTCCCACCCTTCATGTCCACGCAGCTCCACTATTCTCAAAAAAAAAAACGTGGGGGTGGAGGGACCACACAATCATCGAATTGTCTCGAGTCAGGGAGGTAGCTTTTAAGGGGGAAGGGAGCACAGGGAAGAACAGAAACACAAGACTCCTGCTGTTGTGATGTGGGAGAAAGCTGCTGTGCACTTGCCCTCATGCTCACCTCCTGCCAGTCGTGATTTTATTTTTATTTTTTATCAATGACACAACAGTCCACACTGCTTGAACTGAAATGTGAATTTGGAAGTTGTATTTATTGCAGATACTGTATATTCTTCATACTGTGATATGTGATATAGTTACTTAGTTTTGTACAGTTTTGTATCTTCCCAAACTGGATCACTTTAAAAAAGTTTAGCCATTTTGTTTTGCAAATTTCAGTGAGCCTACATTATATCAAAACTATCATGATACACCATTTTGTCATTCGTATCTTTTCATCCAACACATTTACCACTCAGACAGCAGCAGTATCGTTCTAGCCCCCACTAACCCTCACCACCCTCCAACAGGTTGTGACTTGCAAACTAGCAAACCATTTTGTCTCTGTGTTGTTGTCACTGAAAAAATATAAAAGTTAATTATTCTGTATTGTTGTTTGGGGGATGGAAGATTGTTTTTGAGAGGTTGATTTAAAATATTTTGTCAGTGTGCCTGATGGTTGGACCTGTCCTATCTATTCTGTTGTTTCAAAAACTTGTGTAAAAACAAATACCTGAGTTACATGTTTAGCAAACAACATAATGAAATGAATAGAAGCCAATGTCCGTTTAGTATGTTGGTCATTTTTACAGTGTCTTGACTAGGAAACTGGTAAACCAGCAAATAGGTGGTGGAGTTACACTATTTGTGTCTAGGGGTCTGACATAATTTTCAAATGACCAGAATCTGCCACACAAACTGTGATTCTTATTGAAAATCAGGCAAACATACAATAGCACTGCTACATTTGAGCAACTGAACATGGATTTGAATGCATGAGGGACAGCAAAGGAAAACAAGCCACTGACCTTTTTACCCCACCTTTACAGGGGAATTCTGTCAACCTGAATAAACCTTGGCCATGTATGCCCTACATGTTTTAGTGTGTAAATGATTACCAAAAGTTTTGGATTTGGTTCAGTAGATCCTATCAGCTGGCAGCTGTGACACATCAGTTAAAGTTAGGTCTACTAAAAGTGCTTGTTGGTGCCAGTGGCAGGCTGGGGTTGTTTCACTTTGAGTGAGTTCTGAGTTGTTGTCTCATCTAGATTGTCAAAATCATTAGGATTGTATTATTTAACAAAAAGTTCACTTTCTGTAGGAATCATTTTTGTAATGTTGTCAGAAACTTTTGGTTTGTATGAATCATTTGCACATCACAACGTATGAATATATAGGTCTCAGGTTTCCCCTTTAAGAAAATTTGAAGATAAATAAATGTGTGATTAAGGCTCAAGTTAATGCTGGTCACATTGGGGCATGGTAGCCTTTCTTGCCAATGAATGGCCTTTGATGGTTATGGTTTGGTGATATCCTAAGAGGAGTTTGAGAACTACTATAGGATATTTCCCAACTTAAATTCGGAGTAAGGAAATCTGAGAATGATTTCTCTCCTTGTTTGTTGGCACATGGATATATTTTGCAACAATTTCACTTTGCTCACAGGTTTCACTCCGCAGTTCTCTTAACCAATTCATATATAACCAACTACTTCTCATATGGAAGGAAGTAATCAAAATAATTGGAGTCTGTTGTCTATTGAAAATGCTTTGCCACTTTCCACACAGAACACAGAACTCTGTTGGTTTGTTTTGAAGGGACCAGCACAGTCATCGTTCCTTCATAGGTTTAAACTCCAGAACAGCACGTGAAAGATATGACATGATGACCATGGTGGGGTTGAGACAGACGTAAATGGAAGTTGTCCAGCTAAAGGGTTAATGAGAGACTGGAGCTGTGTCTGCTTGCTACCTCTGTAGGCCCCCTATTGTATTCCCTGCAGCACCTCCCATTCCACTTGACTGAGTGTGCGCACACACACTCTCACACATACAGACACACTCACACTGTGACAACAGATACACACTGATACAGCAACAAACTCACAGACAGGAGGATGTGCACATCCAGACACAAAAAGACAGGCAGGATGATAGACGCGTACCCCAGCTCCCAGACACACACACTCACACTCTTCCTCTTTTTTCTCTTCATCCCTCTCATTGCTGCCCGCTGTCTCTCATCATCTGTTCTTTCCCTCTAAAAGCCCCATGGACATATGGACCCCTGAAACCTGCAGTTTCTCTCGCACACACACACGAACACACACACCCTTTCCCATCCACTCTGTGGGCCAACAAGTCTATTGGATTTTAATGATTAGTGGACCAGCTTCTCCATGACTCATTAGTGGCTGTAGTTTTTCTGTTGTTTATTTAATCCTCTCCTTCTGCCTCCACCCCTCCATCGTTTCCCCTCGCTTGCCAGCCTTTGTGAGAAACGAGGGCGGACATCTGCCGTCCGTGCCTCTCTCTCCTTCATCCCACTTCAGCCAGACCACCATGGAGCCTAGCGTCCGGCTATGGAAAGGGAAGACTTTGTTTGCTTTTGTGAGCGTGTGCGTTAGTGTGGACGCGCGCGTGTGTGTGTGTGTGTGTGTGTGTGTGTGTAGGGTTGCCAGTTAGACTGCAGGGACGTAATTGGATTTTTGGACTAACTCCTCAGTCCGACATAACTGTTGGAGTTGTTCAAGGGGGTAATCGAATGCTTATCTGCTGTTTGGTACTTTTGCTTCATTTTAGTGGAAAGTTATATATCTTTTCACAAGCAACAATTGTGTTGAGATTGTTAAGAAATATAGTTCAGCTAAAGATGAAATGGGTTTTAGACATAAAAACATCCTGTGAGAGGAAGACATCACCATACCACAACCCATTTTCCAAAATGAAGGCATTTCCAAGATAAACAACTTAATAGGGCCCTGAGAACTGGACTATGGTCTTTGTTTTTACAGTGGAGTAAGGTAACCGTGTTTAGTTGCTGTATGCAAGTTCTGTGCCTTCAGACAATTTGAGGTACTTGTATCTAGCTGAGTAGCTGCTTTTATGCTACTTTATGCATCAATACAGATCAAACTACCAATAGTATATAAAATAGTTCAAATAAATCCAGCTCCATCAGCCACAATATGCACACATTAATTAATCAGTAAATAATAATCCAGTCATTTGAAAGTATAAACAGTTTACCACTCACATGAGTAATTTCTCTTTTTTTTTTTACAGTCAGTACTTGTAGTTTTGCTTCTTTAAGCATATCTTGATAAATAATTAGCAGGGGAAACATGGTGGACTCTTGGAAGAGGACCTGCTTCCTCTGTAAATATAAAAGGCTCATTCTTAAGTAAAGAACATTTTTTTCAGATGATTATACACTAATGAAAACATAATAATAATTATGAATATTATCCATATCCAATATTATACACACTGGCTTTATAGTATATTAAGTTAATAATGTGTAAATGATAGAAAAGACTAAATGTATTGAGCTAGTTGCGACTACATAGGCAGTGTTTAGTACAACTCACTACATTGTCAGCTATCTTAGTGCTGTTAAAACTTGTGTGTGTTTAACTTTAGTTTTGACTACTAACCTGTTGCATTTTCTCTAGGTCCAGACTGGGCCTCCCGGGCTCCCCACCAAAACTGTGCCGATACTTTCTGTAAGGTGCTGACTGGTCAAAGTGGGTCAAAATGATGGGTCGTGCAACTGGCTGCACCACCTGCAGCTGAAAGCGCATGGGGGGAGGCTTGAGGCTACGTGGTGGACTGGAGCTGAAGAGAACAGGGCTTGGGGAGGCAGCCAGGCAAGTGCCCGACTCAACTAGCGGCCTGGCGGAGGCAGTCGGTGACCCGCAGCCACATAGGTCCCGCACCTCCTCATCACTGGAGGCGCTGCTGTGGTGATCAATGTGGCGCTGGGGAAGCGCAGACACCCACTTCCTGTTGTCACCACAGCTGATACCCTCAAGCTCTTCCTCCGAGGAGTGGCGATCCAGGTTGGCATCTAAAAGGAGCCGTAGCCGTCGTAATCGGGCTGGAGAAAGCGGACCCTGGTTGTGCTGCTGGCTGGTGGCCAAGGGGGTGAGGGCACAATTCCTCCGTCTCTCTAGAGGAGTCAATAAACAGGAAATCAAGTCAAAGGAGAAGGTGGAGACATAATGAGAAAGAGCTCAATTTGCTATTGACAAGCATTTTTTCGGTTGACTTGAAAGAACTTATATTGTGGGATAAGTGATAGTAAAAAACCATCATCTATTTACAAGAAAAACAGTACCTCTGTCAATTTGTGCAAGCTCCTGGTTCTCCCCCTCTGAGTCATCACTCTCGCCCCCCTCTCCACTGCCATGGTAGGAAATCTAGAAAAATGATTGAACCTATACTGTAGGTCAAGAATGCCATATGGTAAAACCTGAAAATTTTACCCTTACATTAGGGCTGAACGATATGCAAAAAAATATTGCGATATGATTTTAGTGGGAATGGTAAATTGCATTTTATTTTCACTGGGGAAAAAAATTATGATGATGATAATGATGATGATGATGTGACTTATTCCTGGGCTCTGTGCCAAACAAGCATGTTGCCTTATCTCTGGAGAATATGATTTGTAAGCCAGGCACCTCTGTAGCACAATGTTTAATTTCCAATTGTATGTAAGACTTGTCCATATTTGATTCAGTCATGCCTTTCAGTGCAGAATTTCCCAAAAATATTCTCCTTTCATCTTTTAAAAAAAGCAAACTTAAATGATTTATGCCATAACAGGGTCAACCAATTCCTAATTCGGGACTCAGGTGATGTCTGCGTTGTTGGTTAGTAGTCTGTTTTTGTGGCCAACTAGGAAAACCAAATTTCCCCGATTTCCACCAATTTTGGCATGGTAATTTCTATAGTTGCTTCCAATACAGTATGGATGGCAGGACAAGATGAGTCACAGCCCTGTCTAAATTAAGTTCAGGCAACGTTCTGTTCCCACAGCCTGAATCCCTCTGTCTCTTTAAAGTCAATTCCTCGTCTACACCAGTAGCAACAATACAGATACCCTGCAGACTGCAATACTAAGAGTAATGCGCCTCACACTCAGTAATTACCACTCTGAAGCCTCGCTGAGCAGCTGCCATCTGTGCTTATGCGAGTGTGTGTGTGTGTGTGTGTGTGTGTGTGTGTGCTTACACACATAGATCCGCAAAACTTACAGTGTCCTCCCTTCTACTCTCTCAAACGCACACGCACGCATACACACTCACACATGCAAGCACACACACCCTCTTCTCTGGAGCTCTTCAAAAAGAGGCAAAAAGGAAAGAGGAGCTAGGGCCTCTGAGCCCAAAAAGAGAAGACAGTATTCAATTCATGTTAAGTGTGAATTCCAATATATAATTTCCCAGACTGTGTTCACTTTATTTTGGTGAAATAAATAAATAAAGTTCTAAAAAAATATTCTAGTTCTAAAGTGTACACATTTTGTGTGTTGTTGATGTTATTGTAGTATTGTTTTTTCATATTAGTCATGTATTCAACTTATTTGTAACTACAGAACATATGCCGTACTTTGGCATGACTTCTCACATGGATGAATGGATATCTCTCTATAAAAGCAAGGAATCTCTGTCTGTCTGTCTGCGGATTAGGATCAGATTGACCTGAGAGTTTCAACATGGCTGCTGCTTGGTTCAGTGGTGTGCAACTTCGCATTTGTTTTGACTGCAATGATACTGTGAATAAATTATTTCATAAATGCTTTACAAATTTGGGAGCATAGTCCACCGGAGCCACCACAGTCACGTGCGCACCAGAGCCAATCACTGCAGAGCTCAAGCCACAACATACTTTAAGAAACAAGCAGATTTATACCTGTGGCGGTGCGAGCTGGACCGGGAGTAAGCCGGCAGTTCGGTCCCGTTTTGTTCTGTGCATCTAAACTGACTGTTAATGACACTAAACGAGTCCGGACTGAGTCTGTTCAGGTCTGAGGAGATGCGGAGACGCGCGGACAACAAAGTGGAATCGGAATCTGTGGATGTTCGTGTGTAGCTAGCTGCAAGCCGCTAGCTACACACGGCCCAACTCCCGAGCTGACGGACCGGACGCACCGCCACGTCCAAAACCAGACTTAGGGTAAATAATGTCCGCCATGCTTTTTCGCCAACATTGCCGTCACGTTTGCTTTGTGTCTGGTGCAGGAAGAAACGGTAAATACGGGCTTTTGTCAGGAAAGTGTCCAAGCAGCAAGTTTGGTTGTTGAGGAACAGGAAGTTGTGGGAGGGACGTCAGCGGATGATTGACAGGCAACGACGGTCGGTGTACAGACAGCGATATTGAGAGTTGAGAGATTTGTGACATTTAGCATGTTTGGAGTGTATAGTTAGTGTGTAATGTAGTGTTTAGTGTGTAGTGGAGTCGGTTTTTTGTTTAATGAGTCAAAACAATGAGTAGACTGCTTGAATGTGGAGCAGGCAGAACAGCTCTTCATTCAGCTGGAAGGAGCTCAGGCAGACCTGAGCATTGCCTGCATTTAAATGTAAATAGTTACATATAACTTTGTACATTCTTTAAATGTATGCACATATTCAGTAAACAACTATTTATATTTGCATTATAAGTAATACAAAATGGTTTGTTAAACATATTTGTGGTTTTCACAGTAAAAAAATCTAACTTTTTCTACTCGGATTTTATGTTTTTTTGTGATTTTAGGACGATTGTGTTAATACAGTATGTCAAAATGAAAAAATAACTGTACAGTCACACATGTGAGGTTGTGCTGAAAAATAACGACACCAAGTTAATAGCTTTTAAGGTGAAATATAATGGCAAAATCAAAAATAGTCAAAAACGGCCAATTATACCCTGGAATATCGGATTTCACAACAAACCTAAATATCCCTGACGTTCCACCTTCAAACACAGCCTCATTTGGCCATCAATGAAAAAGCTTCTTAACCTCCCACTTTTCTGTAGGAACACATATTTTCTTACGGGCAATGCACTAGTACCATAAAAGGCCAAACAAAACACTGTAAATAGTCTAGCCTGAATATTACATTTGAGGGTATTAAATAGCAAAGGATGTACAGTACATGTAGGCTTATGTTTCAGGGATAAGATCATGGTACTGACATTATTGTTGAAGATATTAGGATAGAAGTGCAGCCTTGTTGATTTTCAGTGCTGTGGGACAGTTTGTCAATGAACAGGTCCAGAGCCAGTGTACAAGACAAAAAGAAATCTGCTCTTGAGGAGTCTTTAAGTTAAACAGCATAACTTCATGAACTCCATAGGAAAACTTACACAGAAGAATAACTGTAGGAAGGAAATGTATTTTGGCAAGTAGCCGACTTAGGGCTTCAGCTACACCATACACACTCCAGTGAATTGTTGTTGGGCAGCCTTCACGAAACAGCTGAACTCCTATCAGAAGTTACTGTTGCAGGATACTGAGAATGAAATGATGCTGCTGGTTCATACACATAATGACTTATTTGTACTCAGAAGAGGCATGAGTGCTCAGTGAGATCATCAGGATATATAAAAATGACTCAGTAGCAGCTTAGATTTCTGTTTCTTCTTCTGACTTCATTGCTGAAGTTTCTCCACAGAGCAATCTTTAGCTGTTTTTGTACTGGGCAGTATGCCGCCAATTGGCCGTCCTTTTTGCGGCTAGGTCCGCAAATTTAGACAGAAGGTGGTAACTTGGGGGTCTATTTTGGTCTGCCAATTTGACACCTCCAGGGTACACTTATTTCCACCCCCACTGCTATGTAAATCCGAGCCGTCGATGTGCCGGCAATTGCATGAGATGGGTCGAGGTGTCGATGACGTGCACTGTTTTGCGGGCCATAGACGGGGAGTTTTAAAACCAGGAAACAGCTGATCACAGCAGTCAGTCCATCACTTCATCCGCAGACGTCAAGATGAGCAACTGGACAGCCGCTGAGATCCAGAAGATAGTGATGTGCGGATTGATACTGAAATATCGATACCTCCGATACCAGATCTTTATGCTCTAAAATCGATTCTCAAATCAAGATATCGATACTTTTGATACTAGTTAGTCAGATTGGAGATATAATAGATAGTCATTTGAGGTAATGTATGTCATTAACAGGAGCACAGTGGAAAGTAACTAAACTATTGAATCTTGAAAAAAAAAGCCTAGATTTATTCTGGTAAGGTTTCCTAAAGAATTGATCATTTAAAGTGGATTACATAGACTAGCTGTCATTAAATTATATAGATAATATATACTAGAAAAGATGGATAAAAAATAACATTTTATCTATAAAATATGTCTATTATTATTTACAATCAGTCTAATTTGCTTTAACTGTTAAATGAACATTTCAAAATGTAGGGATTGACAAACTTTTATTAACTTTATTATTTCTTTATTTAATTAAATATTTTAGTGGCAATTTCAATTTGGGTCGCCAAGTATTATAAAATGGAGTTATTATAACTAAGGTTCAGGAACAGGACCACGCCAATCGCTGACCTGCCACCCAGGTCCAGCCAATCAAACCACCCGCATCATCATCCTAACCCGGGGACCCGGGCCATCCAGCACACGAGCCACAGGGGGGAAGATGAAGCCACGTGCACTGCCGGGACGTGCACCCGTTGGGACGTGCACCCGTTGGGACGTGCACCTGTCAAGACGTACCTCCACTCTGAGTCTCGACCGTCTCCCTCCCCCAGTTCCAAGATGGCTCGGCAAACCCGCAGCCCCCCCCCTTTCATCCACCGACCCCTGTTAGTGAAACAGCAAGTGTTTGTATCCCCTTATTGTAGGCTATTTGGAGAGACTACATACATAGTTGAATCTAAATAAGATTAAGCATTCAGTGCAAAGTAGCCCTATCATTTGTTTTGCCCTGTGATTTTAAAATAAATAAATTACTCTGATGTCTTTTATTCTTTATGAAGCCATGATACACTACTTTTTTTAGATTTACCAGATACATTAGGCGTGTTTGCACAAAGTATCAGTATCGGAACGGTATCGTTGATACCAGCCTAAATTTTACTCACTATCGGATCGGAAAGGAAATCGGTGGTATCGAACATCACTACAGGGAGATGCTAGAGTCTCCTTGGTCTCTGTAGCTGTCTTCGTTGTCCCCTTGTTGTTGTAGCAGCAAGCTACTAACGGTTGCTACTTTCAAATTAACAGCCCCCCGCTAAGAACCTACTTCTACACTCCAATGGGGTGCAATGTATGTGTGTAGTCTGTCTAATTCAAAATTAGCATGTGAATGGACAAACATCATACATGAATTCATGGCACAATTCAAACAATGTCATTATTTGTCCCTCACTTGTGAGTACTGTACAGCTTTGGGTAACATTACTTTAAAAGTAACTCATCACGTTACAAGATTACTGCCATTAAAAAGTAAAGCATTACATGACTGTGTTATCTGCTGAGAGTATGCAAGTTGGTTATATTTTCCAGACGGTGTGTAGCCAACTGTACATGAACCTTTGAATGTATTGACTCTACTGTCATTTTGTAGCCGACTTTACGGCCCACATTTGGTAACTCTGCAGCCAAATGATAGGAATTATAATGTCATTACTGAGGATATATTTCTCCACTCTCATCCCACCCCTTATTGATCATAATACTTTTTAAGACCCGTCCCGTCTGATCCACCGACTAAGTATCGCGCACACACGTGCAGCAGCGCTTCTCCCCCATGGTTTAATATCAATTTATTTTTTCACATGCAGTCAAAAAGAGTTGTTGACGGGACAGATGATGACACCTTTGACTAATTCAGAGTCAAACTATCACCTCTTTGCACAGTGCGCCTCACTTTTGCGCTTAGATTATCTCCCATTTAACTAGCAAAATGGACTTACGCTAATGTAGCACCATCATTCCAGCTACAAAGTTTGGTGGTAAGTTGATGTTTTGTTCTATTTCAACTTATATAAACAAAATATACTGCTACTGAATAGTAAATACAGCAGCTGGATGGAAATACAGCAGCTGGATGTGAAAATGCTTGAGGTATTTTATGACAATGACCTTATGATACTTATACTGTAGGACAAACAGTTCCTCTTGTTATGTTTCTTGTCACTTCCAAACTCAAATGTTATCTGAATAACTTGTAATACAGATAAGCCCCAGAGGGGAAATTCACGTGACATGAAATAATTATGCTGTTACAATTCCTTCAACTAAATCTAGCACATCCAGAAAGAGAATTCTGCCTTATTAATCTTCATAAAAACAATGAATGTCAAACACCTGGGCCATCAAATGCAGACTGTTCTCTGATAGCAGACACTTAGACCACTATGCAACCCAGCCTTGGTTTTCTGACATTCACAAGAACAGCAAAACTGCACAACCACCAAACACATTAAGAACTAAAGGTACATGTTTTCACTAATATGAGCCTGTTAACCATATGAAAACACTGATATTTCTTGTCACTTCCAGTTCTCTTTTTTTTTTTTGGCTGCTGTGTAATACCATGGTTAAGCCTGGATTGCACCACTCCAACCTGGACAGGCTGCCCCATACTATAATCCCTACAGCTAAGCATCACTGCTGCCTTTCCACAATTTTTTCCAGAACATTACTCTTGTAAGCTGCCACCACACAAGACGAACAGTATTTCTGCAAAAAGTCAGTGCAACAGAACCATATGAACTCTGAGAAACATGAAGTAAGAGCAATGTATTTTATGTTGCTAGATAGACACAACATGCTATGGAGAAACACATAATGTATACATGAAGCATCCCAATGAGATCTTCAATCAGGAATACCCACAGTCACACCCCTCCCCACACACTTATTAGTCATTAGCACTGCATTAACAGTGAAAACATGCCATGGTAAAGGAGATGTGTTGAGGCGAAATCAAGTGCGAAATTGACATTAAAAAAGCTAATTGACCCTCTACTGCAGCTTCCACATTAGTGTACTAGAAGTATCTCTGTAATAGCTTGTAAAAAGAATAACCTTTGTGACTATGACATTCAAATGTTATGTAATATTCTTATCCGATCAATCACTGGTGTTTTCCACTGTCTTGTCTAACTACTAAATTTGGCTCCACTGCTACTTTGCATGATTAGATTATGTTTGAGGTGAAGATGTGTGCCTGCAGGGCACCAGACTAGCCTAGAGGATTTTTTCCAGCTTTTTTCACTATTGCAGATTGTTCATTGTTGTCCAGTTTTCAAGTTCTGTAGTACTTAGGAACTCCATTTAGAGGTCTAGGACATGACCCACAAATTGTACAATATATTCATGTTTCTCATCTTCAAAATTGATGTGCTACTCATATCTACATGATGCAATGTGATACAGGATTCAGTTTCAAACATACAGTATCTGCTCATGTCCACATGCATTAAAGACCATCAACTGCCATGATTTGCTGTGCATGACCCTCAAGAGATAATTCTCCAAAACGAGATATCAAAAGTGAAAGGAAGACAAAAAAACAGACATAAATCTGTTTTATAGTCATCATATAATTATTCTAGTAATTCCAGACTACTTGATATCATTCAGAGAGCTGAGACACATAAGCAAGGTGAAAGTGAATGAAGCATAATAAAACTGCTTTTGTGCGAATGTACAAAGACAGACAAAGAGTAGTGTGTTTGTGTGTCAAGAACAGTTGAATGAAATCCTTGTCAGTGCCTTGCATCGCTGAGCAGCTTGCTAAGCTGGATCAATGGCAATGTCATAGCGTACACACACATGGACATTGTCACACTCCATTCCCCTTCTCCTGAAAACACACAATACAGAGAGGGTCAGAGATGGTTGATTCACGTTGCCTCACACTTCAGTGGATCTTCCTCGTAGTGTAGTGCACAGTAAGTAGTCTTGATTAGTGTAAGCTCCTGGGATATGTACCGTAACAGGGCCTAAGAGACATTTAGCCTCTTTTCAACTATCCTAAAATGGCCATTCAGCCCTCAACCAGCAAGCAATGCAACAGCCTTAAACTCAAATGTTATCTGAATAACTTGTAATACAGATAAGCCCCAGAGGGGAAATTCACGTGACATGAAATAATTATGCTGTAACAATTCCTTCAACTAAATCTAGCACATCCAGAAAGAGAATTCTGCCTTATCAATCTTCATAAAAACAATGGATGTCAAACACCTGGGCCATCAAATTCAGACTGTTCTCTGATAGCAGACACTTAGACCACTATGCAACCCAAGAACAGCAAAACTGCACAACCACCAAACATATTAAGAACTAAAGGTACATGTTTTCATTAATATGAGCCTGTTAACCATATGAAAACACTGATATTTCTTGTCACTTCCAGGTCTCTTTTTTTCAGCTGCTGTGTAATACCATGGTTAAGCCTGGATTGCACCACTCCAACCTGGACAGGCTGCCCCATACTATAATCCCTACAGCTAAGCATCACTGCTGCCTTTCCACAATTTTTCCAGAACATTACTCTTGTAAGCTGCCACCACACAAGACAAACAGTATTTCTGCAAAAAGTCAGTGCAACAGAACCATATGAACTCTGAGAAACATGAAGTAAGAGCAACGTATTTTATGTTGCTAGATAGACACAACATGCTATGGAGAAACATATAATGTATACATGAAGCATCCCAATGAGATCTTCAATCAGGACTACCCACAGTCACACCCCTCCCCACACACTTATTAGTCATTAGCACTGCATTAACAGTGAAAACATGCCATGGTAAAGGAGATGTGTTGAGGTGAAAACAAGTGCGAAATTGACATTAAAAAAGCTAAATGACCCTCTACTGCAGCTTCCACATTAGTGTACTAGAAGTATCTCTGTAATAGCCCATTTTAACCATATGAAAACATTGATGGTTAATTTTTACAGGACACATCACT
Source organism: Diplodus sargus (assembly GCA_903131615.1). Lineage (NCBI taxonomy): Eukaryota > Metazoa > Chordata > Actinopteri > Spariformes > Sparidae > Diplodus > Diplodus sargus. The sequence continues at coordinate 210,221 of CAEMYA010000447.1, forward strand.
GATACGACACATGACTCATACCTCATCATAACTCATTATGAGTCAAACTACTCATCCTGTAAAACAGTTACAAAATATCTTTTGTGAATGTGAGTCTGGGAAAATAAAAAAAAGCCCCAATAACGTCATCGTATGGCTATATACATACAGGACTACAGATATATGAAAAAGCCTACATGAGAAACTGAATGGGTGGAGTTTGAAAGACATGGGCATTTATGATTTTGGGAGTCTCTAACAAAATCTTCTGTCGAGTTGAATTATGGGAAATGTGGCATCAAGCATTTGTGGAGCAACACTCATACTGGAGGCTTGAAGTATGTTTATCACTGCCCCTGCTGCATTTGTTTAGAGCATTCCTGTTTTTGTGCGTCTCTGACAAGTTCTCCAGCTTTGTGGATGTTAACTGCTAAATCTCTGAATGAGGCCTTTAAAGCATAATTAGCAATCCATTAACTAACGTCCATTTCAGTACAAATTGTGTCCTATAATGATAGCTTTGGTAGACATTCCTCTTAGTAATAATAACTTTGTTCTCAGCAAAGTAATTGGTGATATTTGGCAATGTGGGGAATACACACATCTTTGCAAAAAGAAGACGAGCAGTCAGGTTGTTAACAAACCCAAAGTTACAACAAATTTATCTGGCACAAAGAACAAAGGTGTGTGCTGCTGTGTTCATATTTTTGAATTAACAATCAGTGTTTTTTACAAAGCCAAATTCCTTGTAAATATGGTGCAGTCATGTGGGGTAAGAATAATCTGCAAAATGAACAACTTGGAAGCTGTCTATTAATTCACATTTGCTCACATGTAATTTGTAAAACCTGAAAGATTCTCAATATTTGCGCTGATGCCCATACTGATGTTACAGAGTATGAAATTCTCAAATATCAGCAAATACTTACATCAGTCAAAATTGACTATTGGCTACTATAATTGTCTTAAATAACATCTGTTCACTGAAACTTTAAAAACTTCAGTGGAAATTTAGCAATTCTGAATTACTAAGGTTACTAAGGTTCAGTTTTAAAGATACACAGCTGAGCTAAAAGAAATACTGTGCATCAGGCCAGGACATAAGCCACACCTACTCACAATTAATTTTCCCCATCTCATTAACCCCTTTCAGCAGATGGGCCCATACCACTGAGCAGAGCAGCAAAAACAAACAAAAGTAGACAACAGGGATGGCACACTTTCCTCCTGTGCTCTCAGCCAGGCCTTTGAACAGGGGCACTTTGGCACAAAATGTCTGCCATGCGACTATACAGTTGGTTGATGCACAATGCTGTTGTGGATGGAGAAAGTTAGTGACCCATGCAGGATACAATTCACCCATCTCCTCACCAAAAAAGAGGCATTATGCAAACTGAGCAGGCAGTAACAATGGAGGAGCACTTCCATCGACTCTGTTGTGGAAAATTAGAGGGTAAAAAGGTAGATGTGGGGACAGTAATAGCTCCCAACAATAAGGGATTTTACTGAAATGTTTGTTGTTTTTTTTTCTTGTCTTATCTAAATAAGCTACCACTGGCGTACACAGCTATTTCCACCAGAGAACTATAGTCTGTCTCATTACAGATTAAACAATGTGGACTAGTTTCACAGCTATGAATGTAACTCATAAACATATCAACTCTAGACGTAAGTGTGGACACATCATTCTCTTGATTTACTCTCCCAAATGGCAAACATTTGACCTCATGAGTCAACGCCCATCCATCTGTGAGTGGGAGACTGTTGTTATTGACATGCCACATGTTTGCTGATGTGATGGTGTAGTAGTTTGGATCTCCAGTTCCTTCTTATAAACATCTGGCTCGCTCCTGTAAAGCCATGAGTAGGAAAAATTCCTTCTAACTTCACTGTAAGCCCGAATAGGTTACCAGAACTCAAAAGAATTGAGGCAATCGATTGCCTCAATTTCTTTGAGTTGATGAACTCAAAAGTCAAAATTCTCCAGAACTTAAAGGTTGGATGACTTGCTACTTGTACCTTTTGATAACAGTTAAATGAAAGTGCTGATTTAGCTCAACTCAATTATTTTCAGTTAATATGACTTAAAGTTTCCAGTTTTCTAAACCACTGGAATAAGTTCACGGAACTTTAAAAAAATAAGTACACAACCACACCATTTTATGTTAAGCAAACTCAATGTTTATTAGTTTGTGTTAAATACACATTAGTCACATATGTTGAGTTTGTTTACTTAAAAACATGTGATTCAAAACTTCACATTTTTGAGGAAATTGATTGCCTCAATAACACTGAGTTTAACAAACTTAATATCTCTCTCAAAATTCTCTGATTGTTGCCTTCCAAATGTGTTCCTGGTCACTTAAGGCCCTAAGAAATAGATATTTTTCACAAAATTCTGATATTGACCAAACAACTAATCAGATAGTCAGGAAAATAATTGGAGTAATCAAAAACAATAATAAATAATACACAAATGAAATTAGCTTTCGTTATCAGCTATAAAAGTGCTTTTGGCGACCTGGCTAATTCCTTTCAGTGACAACAGAGATTCTCACAGGGTGGTAGTGAACTGGACTTGTATCATGGTCACTGATGACAGTAAGGAGGCCCACGGCAACACCATCAAGCTCTAGCTCATCAGACTCGTCCTGAATGGATGAAAAAAAGACACTAATCACAAAACTAACACATGGAACAGAAGAGATGACATATCATTTATCTTTATCACATCTCCAGTTATATCTTCCTCAACTCTTGAGTCTTAACTTCTTGAAACTGGAAGAGGGAGATACAATGATGGGAAATACATTCATCATATATCAAAATATACTGTTTGTGAGCTTGGATCCTCTGAAAGATTAGGTTGTAACCTAGGTTAGCTAATGTTAGCTCACTAGTTCTAGCAGCTAATCATTACATTCGTTGTAATTGGTTAGCTAGTTAGCACCATGGTGGCCAGCGGCGTTTTGCCTCTGCTGTAAACTTAGTTTACTACAATCCATGGCGTTAAATAAGTAAAAGTGAATAAATATTCGACTTCTAAACTTACAGTATGTCCTGACTGCCGCCGCATAGGTAGAACTTTCTGCCTCCTGTTGCTTCCGGCCGCCAACCATCTCTGCGGTTCAAACTTTTCTTCCTCTGTGTTTTTTCAAAGAGCAGTCAGGAATCAGCGTAGTATGCACATTAGCGCCGCCTTCTGCTTCGGAGGGTGAATCAGAGATTAACTCGAAATCAAACATTATCCCTGCTACTGCTCAACACTTCAGTAAAAATAAAAAGACATATAGGCTAGAGTAAACTGATGCTTAAATAAAATACATTTTGTCCTCCACCAATGTCAAATGCATTGTAGACCATTTGTCCCAATCGAATTGTTGCTGTTTTTTCTTTCTGATTTTATTTATTTGGAGAAGCACTTTGAGATTTTATTGTATTTTAGCATGTGCTATATAAATTAAGTTTATTTTTAAATCATCCCTATTTAAAACCATAGAAATAACAGGACTTTATCATTCTTAGCATGTAATAACTTAATTCTATTGAGTTGTGCTTAAGTAATGTTTTTAAGTTATGCTCACTTAAATATAAAATAGTTCAATTTAATCAAAAATGATCAGTCAAAATTACTCAAAAAGGAACAACATGTTACACCAACTTGACATAATTAAGTAAGTAGAACTTTTTCTAAAACTTTGAGTATACAGTACTTAATCTATTTAATTACTTTGAACGTTTGGGTTACAGTGTTGGTAATGAATGGGCTGAGGTGCTTAGAACATACAAACGACACAGACTTATATCAGAACACACATCTCTCTATAAAAGCAAGGAATCTCTGTCTGTCTGTGTGTGTGTGTGTGTGTGTGTGTGTGTGTGTGTGTGTGTGTGTGTGTGTGTGTGTGTGTGTTACTCAAATATCTCTACGGATCAGGATCAGACTGACCTGAGAGTTTCAACATGGCTGCTGCTTGGTTCAAGGGTGTGCCATGCGGATTTGTTTGGACTACAATCAATCAATCAATCAATCAATCAACTTTATTTCCAGACTCATAGTCCAATAAATACACATACAATGCAATACAACACATACACAGACAACAACAGGACAATTAAAAAAGGCAATGATACCAGTGTTTCCACATGGATGACTGGTATGGCACGGTACTAAAACCAGGTTTTGACAGCAGCATAATGATGAGGTTACATGAACCAATCAATCTGCAAATGAATTTGTACATTAGGTTTCTCAACAGTGCATGGAATGTGTTGACTCCTACCCTACAAAATAATTCAGTTGCAGTGCTCCACCTTGGTTTTTTAAGCAGTTTACGCAATAATAAATTGTCATCGGGAGGATCAATAATCTAACTCGGGCCGACCTAGGGCCGACCTCGGGACGACGAGAATTTTGGCTGACTACATTTTTTCTGTTTAAAAGTTTTCATCACTTTCTGCAAACCAGAATGGTGGTCGGTGGCAAAAGATCTATGTGAACAGGTACATTGAACAGGACTGACTGGCGCGCTCGCATTTACATTGTTCTGTGACACAAGTGGCAACAATAGCCATTTTTAGAGAGAGCACCAAGCCGCCTTTTTGGCCGTCCTTTTGGCGGCTTGGTCCGTGGTTTTAGACAGAGGCTGGCAAACTGGGGGTCTGTTTTGGTCCACCGATTTTCTGCCTCGGAGGGTACACTTATTTCACAACAGGTACTCGACTGCTATCTAAAACTGAGGCGAAAATGTGCCGGCCCCTGGGTGAGGTGGGCAGAGGTGTCAATGACCTGCACTGTTGTGTGACCCACAACCGAGGAGTTTTAAAAACAGGAAACAGCTGATCACAGCAGTCAGTCCATCACTTCATCCGCGGACATTAAGATGAGCAACTGGACAGCCCCTGAGATCCAGGAGATGCAGCGTCTCCTCGGTCTCTGTAGCTGTTTGGTTGGCTTGTTGTTGTAGCGCAAGCTAGTAGGAACGGTCGCTACTTTCAAATTGAAAAAGCCCCCCGCTAACAACCCAGTTCTAAACTCCAATGGTGTGCAATGTAAAGCTCTTATTTTGAAGACAAATTCTATGTCACTGTTCGCAGCTCAACTTCGAACTTCACATCACGTCACATGTTTACGCCTACCTCAGAGGAAAAGGAGGAATATTACGCCTCGGTTTTAGAAAGACAGGCCGCCACATTGCCGTCCTTACCTTGGAGCAAATGTGCCGCGTTTTCTATCTAAAAAGGGCTAATGTTGCAGCCTGTTGCCCTCGCGCTGTTTACCGCTCGAGCTTGGACGAGACGAGGATACTGTGGTAGCTGCTACCACTCAACACGATGTTGCGCTGGCTGAAGCGTAGAGGAGAGTGTACCCAGCCCCAGGACATAGCTCAACCAGGCCCAAGCCACCCAGTGCGACGTGAGAGTGATGGCGAAAGAACTTTCCCACAGAGCCTGACGTAAGCTAACGCTACTGAATCACCACTCTCTCGGCAACGATAGCTGCTGCATTGAGTCTCGGGGCAGAAAGCTTTTAGTGGCTAACGATGTCAGTAAGCCAGAAAGCTAAGAAACTGTAGGAATTGTGGTTGAAAGATACTTTGATAACGACTGATACTTTAACGTCCCACACATTCAGACATGTCAACGCTGGAGTAAGAAACCTTTTCTTTCCAAAAGGTCTTTTTTGACGATATCAGTCTGTCAGAGACGTCTCAGATATCAGAGACGTTTTATCAAGCTAGTCAATCGCTGCACATTATTAACCTTCTATTCAATATGCTATTATTGTCATGGCCATATTTTATTTCCATTAATTGTTATAAAAATACAGATAGTCTATTAGTCCATGTACTTCAAGTAAAGCTTGACAGTTAAACATTAAAATATTTTATTCATTTTCATATTTAGAAAAACGTTCTAGACCATAACAAATTCCAACTGTGCGTCATAAGTCAGTGTAATGTTAGACACTGGAAGATTTATTTTTATTTTATTTTAGGGTTTAGTATGCTGTTGTTTTTGACATCAACAATGTATTTGTTTGTAGTTTATTAATCAAAATCAACATCTCTTATTTTCAACAGAAATCTACAGAAATGTATTTATTGTTTTAAACATGATGTATTGTGTTTTTCTTATATTGTCAGTAAGTAACAACTCAAAATGTAAAAAAAAAGATTTTCGGGACGATCCGGGGCGGTTCAAAATGATTTTTGGGACGTTTCCAGGACGCTGGTGAAAAAAGTTAATTTTAATCCCTGATAGGCAATTTGGAGCTTCTGGATGCAAGACTTTTTAAACTTGATCCATAAGGGGAGTAAGTAAGTATAAGTATACAGAGGAGTACAATATGCTTTAAACAGGCTTATCTTAACTTTATCTGAGCAGCAGTTGAATGATACCGTTAATGAATTATTTCATAAATGCTTTACAAATTCCGCAAGCATTGTCCAGCGGAGCCAATCACTGCAGAGCTCAAGCCCACGACATACCTTAAGAAACAAGCAGATTTATACCTGCAGTGGCTCGAGCTGGACCGGGATTTTGCCGGCAGTTCGGTCCCGTTCTGTTCTGTGCATCCAAACTGACTGTTGTGGATTAATGAGACTAAACGAGTCCAGACCGAGACTGTTCGGGTCTGAGGACATCTGGAGATGCGCCGACAACAAAGTGGAATCGTAATCTGTGGATGTTCGCGTGTAGCTAACGTCAGCTGCTAGCTCACCCAGGCGGCTCACCTATCGAGTCAAAGGACCGGACCCATCGGCACGTCCAAAACCGGACTTAGGGTAAATAATGTCCGCCATGCTTTTTCGCGAACATTGCCGTCACATTTGCTTTGTGTCTGGAGCAGGAAGAAACGGTAAAAACAGGCTTTTGTCACGAAAGTGTCCAAGCAGCAAGTTTGGTTGTTGAGGAACAGGAAGTTGTGGGAGGTAAGTCGGCGGTGATAGACAGCAACAGATACAGTGAGTTTTGAGAATTGAGAGATCTGTGACATCTAGCGTGTTTGGAGTGTATAGTTAGTGTGTTATGAAGTGTTTGGCGTAGTGTGTTTAGTGTGTAGTGGAATTGTTTTTATTTGTGTTGTGAGTCAACTGCTGAATTGCGGAGCAGGCAGGAATGAGCTGAGGAGCCTGAGGCATTGCCTGCATTTTAATGTAAATAGTTACATATACCTTTATAAATTTCAAAAACTTATGCACAAATTCAGCAAACAACAATTTATATTTGCATTATAACTAATGCAACTGGTTCATTAAACTGTTTGTGGTTTTCACAGTAAAAAAATCTAACTTTTGCCTACGCTGATTTTATGTTATTTTGTGATTGTAGGTCCATAGTGTTAATATAATATGTCAAAATGAAAAAATAACTGTACAGCCACAGAGGTTGTGCTGAAAATAATAACACCAAACAAAGCAAGGTAAATAGTTTTTAAGGTGAAAGATAATGGTATGATCAAAAGTGGTCAAAAACAGCCAATTATATCCCTGATGTTCCACCTTCAAACACAACCTCATTTGGCCATCCATGAAAAAGCTACTTAACCTCCCACTTTTCTATAGGAATACATGCTTCCTCCAGGCAATGGAGTGCTTGTAATTTCCACAGGGGAGCTGTGCAGTTGGTCTCATGGTGTATGACTGTATGTGTGTGTGTGTGTGTGTGTGTGTGTGTGTGTGAGAGAGAGAGAGAGAGAGAGAGAGAGAGAAAGAGAAAGAGAAAGGGAGAGAGTGTTAATGAACTCAGTATAACCGCGTTGAAGCAAGGTTACAGCAGGCTGTGAGAGCCCGTAGAGTTAAAGCTGCGTTGTCAACTGGCCTGCAAGTGAACAAGTCACAAGACAAAAGTAAAGCCACGCTCTTCCCAGACATTTCTTCTTCTTCTAATGTAGGCTGCTGAGTATTTAAGTGTAGTGAGTGCTGACAACGACGACGTGCTTAGACAAAACATACAATAATATGTAACGTTAATACTATTACAATATCAAGTTAAGTCAGTCAAACTTACCTTAAGGTGGAAAGGATGTATCTCATTGAGTGAATGTCTTCTTAGCTTCTTCGTCAGCGTCTTTAGCATTTTTGCCTGAGTAGCGTATGGCTTGTCACCTACAATTACGTCTTTATTACTATGCCTTATGAGACGTTCACCGCAACTTCATTAATCAGCTAACACGGGCGACTTCACACATTTAAAAAGAAGGCACGCGAACTGACCGCAAACTGCACAACACAATGACAAACGGCAGCGTCTGCAGCTGTCCCCCCTAGCTTCAGGTTAGCTGGTGTCAAAGCAGAATAATACGCCAACATTCGTTTAACTGCGTAGAAGTGGCTTGTTTTCAGAGGCTGCAACGTAGCAAACTTGAGTTCATCACAGTCTCTGTTGTTGTGGAAAGTCTTTTTCTTTTCGTCGGGCGGCTCTGAAAGATGGCTCACTCGCCGCAGCCCCGGCTAACTTAATTCAGCTTAATTCAAAGATGTTTAGAAAAAATATATATAATATATATATATATATCAACTTGTTCGCATTCAGACATGCACACACGCACACTCACACACATACACACAACCAAATGCATACCAGCTACACGAACACACGGAGGGTTCCACCAGCTTCAGCGTACTGCCCTCTGATTGGCTGCGCTGCTGAGTGATGTCATATTTCTCTGTTGAGGAGGAGGGTGAGAGTTAAAGCCACATTATCTTGTCCGTTTACTTCCTATTTTTTCGTCAGGATTATCATTTATATGCGCTAAAGACACGTCTGTCTTCCGCAGAACATATGTGCGACTTGATGTACCAGTCACTGCCTCTGCCTCAATATAAACGTACCTAAATTAAACTTTCTAATAAGGTTATGAAATTGTTTACTTGTGTTACAGTTTATGTAGGTCCAATTAATATCACACATGATTAATACATGCAGATAATTCAGATTTAGCATCCCAGTAAGTGAAAACATTATGATGACTGTTATAACTGGATGTCATTCGTTCTGATACCTGAGGATACGGTCTTAAATGACAGGCATATGTCTCGTCATTTGGTCCAAGTCTCAAGCAAATCCCAAGTCATTTTTTTTCTCGGGCAAGTCAAGTCAGTTAATTGAATCAATCAAACAAAGAGCAAATAACCTAATGAAAATAGCTTTATTTCTTTGCAATCCAACAAATTCCCTCCCCTCATTGTAACAGGAAAATACTGTCAGCCAAAAAACAAATAAACTGAAAATATAAAACATATACACATAAGTCATCGAAGGTCTCATTTGTGAAGTAGTTTATTTTCTGCCGCGTCATGTTGCAAGTCATCAAAAACTGACATTTGTTGACCCGAGTCCAAGTCACAATGGTTCGAGTCCACATCTCTGATAAAGACATTGTGGGTGTCATAAGGGCAACATGTTATTTTGTGTGTGCATTTGGGGACCTGTGACATGAAAACATAAAGAACAAAAACTACCAATAGTGATTACAGTATGTGTTCATTTGGGTCGATATTTACTGTATTAACCAATGTAATGTAGGATATAATACAGCAGAACAAACGGATCATTCCTTTCACTGAAGTATGTAAACACAGTGAAGCAGCTGCAGGTGTGAAGACAGAAAAATCTTTCCACATCTGTTTTAGAGCACAACATTCCCATTTGCAATGCTTTCCATCATGTGGCGTCCTTCTTTCCACGGCATTGAAATGTGCTTTTATTCCAGTGTCCAAGAACAACCAGAGCTTCTCATGAAACCAGAGAGACAGACAGAGAGAGACAGAGGGAGATGTGAAGAAGGAGAGCATGCAGGGGCGCCGCCAGGGGGGGAAAGGTTAGGACGATTCCAAGGGCCCAGCACTGACAGGGGGCCCTTTGAGACATGGGCAACCTATACAAGGGCCCAACTAGATTTTTTTTCATGGGGCCCAAAATCCCTGGCGGCGCCCCTGAGAGCATGTCAGGTATAATTGGTGTGAGTGGGGCATCCAGTTTCAGTGATGTCATTCTTTGCAAACACTGTCTACTCTAAGATGTTGTTGCATGTGTGCATGTGTTGCATGCATGTATTGCACTGTAACTCCATTTGTTGCCTCTTTTTTCGTTCTGCAAGTAAAGAAATATGTGTATGCTCCACAAACTAAATCATGTCTTACATTACATTTAAATAACACCCTACAAGAAAAAAATCACCATCATTTTATCATTTAACATTTTCCAAACCTAACTGGATCTTACTTAGATGACCATGTTCAATATTCATTAATTGAGTTTCTGCACATTCAATGCTTGTCCATCCATGGGGCCTATCACTTCTAATGCTACCATATCCAGTACTGTTAATTCCAAAACCTGGAGTTCTAAGTGTATAATCAATGTGTTAGATTCATTATAGTGACTTTAGTTTTAAACAGTTTTCCCAGTACCTGCCCCCTCTGCTGCTGTTGGACATGCAAACAGCCTGCTGTGCCCTTAAAGGCTTCTGGGTGTCTTGTTTTCTGTGAGAGAGGCTTTCTCACTTAACACCTCCGGTCAATGACCTGGTAAACTTTCCAAGGAACCCCTGGCTTGGCTCCAGGTCAAGCTCAATGCAAATCCAATTTCCCACTGAATATAGCCAGCAAGCCAACAATACCCAGGTCCTGTGTAACCTGTGTTACTCAATGTTACAAGAGTTTTCTTCTGGTGATTAAAAGCTGTCCAAAATCATGATAAAAAACATGCAAATGATGATGTGTAGTGCCTCAAAGGTTGACTTATGCTTGCTTGACTTATTTTGCGTCATCTTGCCATGACATTTTTGGCCACACGAGGGCAGCACTTTTATTCTTTTAGAGGAAAGGAATAAATGGATTAGATCAAGGGAAAGATCCTGGATTGAACAGAGACTCACACGAGGTATGTGTGGTGGAGGTGGGGGGTGCAGGCGAAGTGACTACCATGACCTCTAACAGGAACACTTTATATTACCAATCATTAACAAATGGTAATTACTAAAGTTAATTCAACTTCAAGTTAAATGTCATTTAGCCTAACAAACAATGCACTGCTTTGTAAACAATAGTAAAGGTTT
>CAEMYA010000447.1:221423-273217 GCA_903131615.1 Diplodus sargus
ACATAGGAAGAGATCACAAGTCTGACGAGTCTGATGAATGGATTACATGTGAGTTAAAGGAGGAGAAATCGTAATTCATTCACTGATTGTTATGACTTCATAAACTAAATATACAAACCGTCCTCAAAGGACAACTCAATTTCATACTGTTTAACTAAGTAGCAACATTCGTAGCTTTGAAAAGTGTGCATTGGGGAAATGTTTCCCCTCTTCTTTATTCAGCAGTTGATAATAATTAAATGATTTTTTTAAATATTGTAGTTTGTACAATATCTTATTATTGTGGTAGCTTCACCTTTCCTACTTTTCTAAAACTACATAGTGAACCTTTAAACTAGATAAAAAAATGCCAAATTTATGTGACGAATTAGGTGATTTATTATGACCATATTAACCCACTGGTTCTGAAGGTCAAAACTGAGCTGTGGGCCCCTGTTGAGCCCCATTAGGAGCCCCAAAGACAAACCAATGTTACTCCTTGTGAACAACCAGCTTTTGGTTTGTTTTGCATTTGGAAAAAATAATGCAGCATACAAGCATAATATCACATGACATAGTAAAATTAGATATTGACATAAAGCCTCAAGTTTAGGTAAGGGTCACCATAGGGCCCTTTTTTATTCCAGGTTAGATTGTGCTTTTAGTGCAGATATAAGGAGTTTTATTTTTGTTGATTCTGGCACCACCTGCGGACAAAAATGTTCAGCACCGTCACCTCACTCATGTCACTGAGATGTTGATCTGGCATTTGTTTTGACATTTGTTTTGGAAGCGAGGGAAAGAAAGGCATATCTTTGACATATTTGTAATACTATTTTTTCTTTTTCAAATTAGCTGTTTGGGAGATGCAAAGTGGTGAGGTAATGTATCGGACTATGTAAGGTGTTAACTTTAGTATGATGACAAATAAAACGAAGCAAACTTTGTTTCAGTTGCACACAGAGAGATTTCTTTTTCTAGTCTGTGAGACTTTTCCATTCTTCTTTTGCGTATGCCATAAAAATGGTTACTTTTTATGACTTGTCAAATCTGATGATCGGCATTAATAATAACTATATAGAAATAGACACTGATGATCTTGTTTGTATATGTAGGTCATATAGAGGCATCAGCATTACATCTAAGTCAAGTTCAACCACGTCCTCCACAGCACTGTAAATAGCAATGGTCTGCTGGAGGAGTTGGGCTTTGTTGAGTGACTGACTCATCATAAGTGTGACAAATTCATTTTGATCCAGCGATTATTCTGTTGGTTTTTTTTCTGGAATTTCCATTATGTTTACTGTGCCTGCCACAGAAAACACAGCTCCAGAGTCAGCAGCAGTCTTGTTTGCGCTCTGCTGGCAGCTCGCTAATACTGCACACAATATTCGAGCGTAGCAAATTCTACATGTTACAGTGTTTGTAGAGTGTAAGGGCATGAAGGTGTTTGTTCATTCTTCTGTGACACTTTAGGACAAAAGTACATCAACTACTTAAGTATAAGTCCTGACATTGTATCACGGAGTGATGCAATCATTTCTTGTTGATAAAGGTCAGAAGTCAGACATGTTTCTTTCTTCCTCAATTGAAGTGTTGTCATTTACCGTACATTTTTGTATCAGTACTTGCACTGAATGTAGTAGGAGATATTAAGAGATGTGAGTGGTGAGAAGAGAAGAGAAGAGAAGAGAAGAGAAGAGAAGAGAAATAAGAGATCTTGGGTGATTGACTGACACTGATCAGAGTCAGGACCAGAGACGACCTAAAGGTGATGCTATGACACAAGTCCTGAGCCGTCCTGAGCCGCATGGTCCTTACCAAATATGGTACAATCTTAAATCCAGGAAACTGTGTGATTTCTCCGCCCTGATGATTGCACAATCAGAAGAATGTGGGGGCAAGAAATGATGTGAGCATGCACCAGTGATGTCAACATTTTTCCTTCTCCCTCGTCAGTTGTTTAACATTGCTGAAATAGCTGATGACAAATCAGCCGGCTGACCTCTGAGCGTCATCACGTCTGTTTTTAGCAGTGCATCCCGCAAACCTCAGCCCACTTGGCCTTGGAAGTCCTTGTCTTTCTGTTTCCTGCTGTCCGCGTCGCCCACGCTCTCCCCTGGATAGCGGCGTACAGCCACAGCCTCTCCTCTCGCCTCCACTCCACTCCCCTCCACTCTTCCCTCACCCACTGACCCACTGGCGGAAAGCGTGGGGACCATCTGTGCTGGAGAGGTTACTTTTAGTCTCCCAGGCTACTATTTTCTCCTCACTGTGTTTTTTAAAATCACAAAGCACAGGCTGCCTTATGCAATACTCATCTCACTCTCTGGATCTCTCTCCCATTGCTTCACAGGTCTTGTTTACACAACAGTGCACTTGGCCCATGGCAACACACCCTTACAGGAAGAATGACTGTCAAATTTAGACATGAGGCGATTTCTTTTTCTTCTCAGCCGAATGAAGGAATAAATGGTTTAGAAATGCAGTCTCTCCACTGAGGGTGTATATTTATTTATTCACTTTTGAGGGAAACAATCAAATCAGCCCATTTGATCCATTTGCGACATATATATAAGCCCTCCTCCAGTAAAAAATTGTGGTTTCCTTCTTGTTCCTGCAGTTGGATGTTTAGCTTCAGTGTGTAGAATGATGTGTCTACAGAGTTTGATGAACAAGGCTGTTTTCACATTCACTGCTCAGAGTGTACACGACTTGACATATTATCTACTTTGAAAGCCAATCCTGGCCCAATATTTATCATAGACAGGTGTGATGTGGAAACTTGAAGCCTCCAGTGCACATACACTGAGAATGGACTTTACACAGAAGTATGTCCAGCAGGAACCCCTCTGAAATAACACATATTTGCACAGAGGACAAGATAAGACAAAGTTTTGTGGAAAGAAATGAATTACAATGATTTAGTCTATTTTCATTAAATTAGGGTTAGGGTTCTTCTACCCTCAAAATATTTGAACAAGACTAACAGTCTACCACAGCTCTGAAACTGTACTTGTGCTAAAGGCTAGTATCAGTGCACTAATGTGCTCACACTGATAATGCTAACATGCTGATGTTTAGCAGGTATAATGTTAACCATATTATTTTAACACGTTAGCAAGTTAACATTTAGTAATTAGAACGAAACACAAAGTACAAGTGAGGCACTACACTGAATGCCAGGGGGTCACAAGTCACATTGCCTGAGAACCATGACTGTATGCTCATCAGCAACAGACTGAAACAGTGTGTGAAGGACAGGTATTGCAACAGGTCCTTCCTTCCTGCTGCTGTCAGACTCTACAATAAGCACTGCTCCCAATAGACCTCACTGTTAGGGGTAGAGCCAGCTCCATGTTATCGGAAGGTTCGATGGTTCGATTCCCCTGGTCTGCATGGTGGATTGTCCTCGGGCAAACTACTGAACCCCAAAAAACTGCTCCTGACGTGCTGGTTGGTACACTGCATGGCAGCCATGGCCATGCAGTGTAAGAGTTTGTGTAAGCTGCTTTGGACAAAAGTGTCTGCTAAATGTAAATAAGTCAAAACTTTGACGTGCTGATGGTGCTATGATAGGTCAGGAGATGGCCACAGTCATCATACTTCTTTTGCTTGACACAATGGATATCTGTGGCAGCTTTAATAGCAGTCCTTTGAACAATTGTTGAGACTTACGGTGGCCCAACACAATAATGGCCCTCATTTATCAAACGAACGTACGGCAGAAAACCGTGCGTACGACCATTTCCATGCAAACTTCGGCATTTATCAATTTGGACGTGAGCGGAAGTTACGATCAGATCTCACGTCAGGACTGAGCTCGTGTACGCACATTTATCAAGACCCGATCATTCGTACGCTGGAATTGGTCAGATACGAACGTTTCATAAATCACACGTGTGTCCTGTCGTAAGACCAATTCTGCGCTCAGATCTGCACCTGTTTTCACGCAAGATTGATAAATGAGGGCCAGTAACTCATCCTCAAGGGACCAAGAGCCTGGATCAAAGTGGTGGACCAACATGATCATAGAGAGACATGCCTCTTACATGGTCAATAAAATATATTGATTTTAGTTGGTTGGTTGTTTTTAATCACTTAAATTTTAGTGATTCAGCACGTTTTTCCATCAACAGATTGTAAATGATACAACATACTGTATAATCTGTGGCACACTTTAACTAAACAGTCAGGACATGCATAGGAAAGCCCTCAAGATATCTGAAAGGTGAAGACACAATGACATTTCTAACATCAAATGCAAGTGTACTGTTAAAAGGTTAATCTATGGAAAAATACTGTATTCTAAGCTGAGTACAGTATAGAATTGTTTTACAGTGAATAGCATACCCACTACAATGTTGTTTTGTTTGTTTTTTTTTGTTTAAGTGGAATCTTAATTTAAAAAAATTCTGGAATAATTCAACATTTTGGGAAAAATGTTTGCAGCGAAATACTTGAATCAAAATGTGTCTGACTCCCTCTAAAACCACACATCTTCATTCATATCACTGATTATGTACAGATTAAATAAGATGGATAAAATATGTTAATTTGTGCCCCTTTTAATGCTGGTGACTATATTTCTTAACACTGTGCAGAACCAAGCAAGCTGCTCCTCCTGCTTTTATTCTCCTAGAATGGTACGGATCGTCTTATTACCACCAAGAAAGCATATTTTCCAAAACGTCTTGCTACTCCTACAAATACATCTTTGTTTCTGGTAGTTATGTCTTATTCAAAATAACATATATTATATGTATCATATTTTAAACAATATATGAGTAAAACACAGCATTTGTTGTTATGGGCGTATTAAGAAGCGACACAGTGTGCGACCTAAGACAGACTCACAAATGTCAGTGATCATGCAAAGGCAATACATGCATTTTTCAGAGTAAATATCCTTTCTACTGTAACACAGTGGGTTGCAGGGACAACATAATTGCATTAAGGTATCATATGATGATAAGAAATAACTATTTAAGACTTTGAATAACTGAAGACTTCTGATGACTGTTGAGGAAAAAGGAGAAATGATGTAAGTTGCAGGTTGAACAGCTGACACTGTTGCTAAAGATAACTTGGTCTTGTGATCTAGCCCATGTTATCTTTAATGTATGACATCACCAAAGAACTACAGGTTATTGTTTCCCAGTTTTGAAACAGAAAAAACACAGCTATTCTTAATCTACAGTCCTTCATGTCTAAACTGAAGAAGTGTTTAAATATAGATTTAAATATATATGTGCAACATTTTCCATAAGATGAAATATCCATGCGTTGTTTTAGAATGCATTTTTAGAGTACATTTACTTAGTATTTTATTATATTTCTTACCTTGAGATGCTTGTATTTGAATATATCATTTTCAAGTGTATCTACTTTATGACATTTCAGAGGCAACCACATGATCAGTTCATCTGTGTTGCAAAAGAAGTGTATAACGTTATAAGAATTATCCCCCTATAGGGGGCTCTTGGCTCTAGGGTATGAATACTTCTTC
This sequence comes from Diplodus sargus, assembly GCA_903131615.1. Classification (NCBI taxonomy): domain Eukaryota; kingdom Metazoa; phylum Chordata; class Actinopteri; order Spariformes; family Sparidae; genus Diplodus; species Diplodus sargus. The sequence continues at coordinate 226,912 of CAEMYA010000447.1, forward strand.
CATCGCTGCCAATAATATATAGCTTAATAAATCAGGAAGTCACATTGACATTGCAAATTATTTTACAAGTAAAACCTCAGTTGAGTAAGCAATCACATTTAATCAAATAAAAAATTCAAATTCAAATAAAAAAACAACAACATAGATATAATGGTAAAGACACTGGCAAGGAAATATAATGAAAAATGAGGAACAGACATAAATATACATTGATTAAGGCAACAGCATGACAAAATACATTCTAAAGTATCCTTGGTGTAGGTAAAATTGAATGAAAATACAAGCATATTCTGTAAAATTATATGTAGATATGCAAATATGCATATATATTCATATAGACAGTAGCCTGACATTATAAAAAAAGAATGCATTATAGAGAAATGCATTTGGAAAAGCCCTTGGAGTAGGTATAAAAAGAACTAAAAATACAGTCATGTTATATGTCAAACCTAAAATCAGTAAAAACCTCTGACCAAATGTTTTAATTGCCTTATAATTATCGACTTGTAAACTTTCAAATTCTCTGTAGATTATTCCAGATAAATATGACAAAATATCTGAAGGTTTTCTTTCCAAGACTAGTATTTACTCACAGATAGCGTAAGCCATTCCCGAGAACAATTGCTATGAGTATAACATCTTAGAAACAGGAGTGATGATAAGAAAGGCTGTCATTTTTTTGCACTATAAAATAGAAAACAAGACCAGTTTGTATTAAAAAATCGATCCCAGATGGCTGAATCAATCTTCCCCAATCAGTATACTGTTGAAAGTGAAGATGTGAGGACTTCTGTCAATGTCATTGGCTCTGGAATAGCTCAGTATATAATAATAATAAAGTCTAAAAGTGTAATTTTGCATAATATATACGTCTACTTCTGACACTTAAAGTTTATTTTGCTGATCAGATTTTAGCACTTTAAGTAAACTTAAGTAAACTGGATGCACAGCATGAGATTGCTAACCAGCAAGGCACTTTCAGGCCCATTGGAGTCTCTAACTAATGTTGACATCCTCAGGCAACAGTCCCAGCCTACAACTCGAGGGGCCAGAACGTTTACAGATACAAATATGGCTAGTTGAGTCCGTGTCAACTATTATATTTATTTGTAATTATATAATTAAATAAATAATTTAATAAAAAAATAAACATTTCTGATTTTACTTCAATTGTAAAAGTTTGGTTGGTTTTGAGGGTTTTTGTTGTTCAACAATTCAGTTATTCATTATTAATCAGTAAAGAACAACAGAGGGCAGCAGAGTGTTTTGGTACAAGCAGTGACTCCCTCATAGAAATCCTTAGCAGACAACTGTATCTGTGTAATACAGAAAAGAGAGCTGATTTAATGAGAGCAGTAGGAAACACAGCATGCTTCAGCGGCCCTCGTCACTGCCTTGGTATGGAGGCACTGCACTTAGATGAAGCATGAAGCCCGACTGGCCGCGGCCAAGATTACCAGAGGCAGGGGGCCTCGGGGTGCTACTTCCTCCCATCCCTCTCTTGGCAGTGGCATAATTGCTGAGGTTGCCTAGCGACCGGAAGCATGGAAACAGAAGGTGTCACTTGTTACCTCAGAGCTGGATTTAGCCAAATTGTAAAATAGCCACCGATGGATCATGAGGGGTATCGAGATGCTAAAGATAAGGACCAGAATGCAGGAGGAGAGGGAGGGATCGGAAAATAGACAGAGGTCACTATGAGGCCATGCCATCGATTTATGATTGTGTAGTGTTTAACCACACCTTCAATTATCTTAAAAATGTTACTATAGATTTATATAACAAGACAATTTTATAGCATTATCTAACCAAATGTGGAGTGATAAGTGATATTTTCACTGTATCTTGACACAAAATATTTAGGGTTTTCTTTGGTTGACTACATTTATCACTTCACCTATCTCTTGACCTGGGCTATGACTCATTTCCCACACTGTAGGCTACAGTTTGGGAGCACCGTAATCCTAACCACTGGTGTGTGACGCTCTCCGAAGCCACCCTGGATTTACAAAAGCAAATGACAAAGTAGTTTTATTAGTAGAGTTTTGCCTCATGTTAGCCTTCACCGGTCATTTTGTATTCCTGCTCATAATTAGCTTGTTGGGATCACTTGCAGGCCACTGTGGAGATGTGAGTGGGGTGCTACCATTACAGTATGTAGGAGGAGTTCATTCAGTGTTGATTCAATTTGTGCCAACCAAAAGAGCTCAATAAAGGACAATCAATTCATTACTCAATTAAATCACTTTTTCAGCAAAAAGAGCTCAGATAAACCCTCCTTACTTTAGCTCCCGAGTAGCAGACAGCAGACGTACAAGTTAGCGACTAGCTGGTGAACATAGTGGAGCAGAGACCCTTTTCATGGCAGTCGTATTGATATGAAATAGAAGGTACACACGTGTTTAATTAATGACAACTGATCAAGGTTCTATTCCATTTAGTGCTGCGGAGACTTTCCAGAGAGCCAACATGCACAATAGCAACACCTTGACTCTGTTTGACCTGAATGGATTGGTAACTCTTGTGTCTACCCTACTTTTTATGTCAAAATGGCTGCTGTGAAAAAGGTCTAATTGGCAGTGGAAACGCCAGATATTTTTCTCAGGAGATGGTCGAAACTAAAAGTGAGTTAACATAGGTAAGTAAATATCGGAACCGCAGATTTGATTGGTAATGTCGCTGTGTGTCTCCTGGATGTAGAGATAGGCAACTGTTTGACAATATGTTCACACAAGATGTTGTTTATCAGTGTTGTTTAAAAAAAAGAATTCAGCTGTAATTTATTTGAAGGGATGGTTTTTTTGGACATGATTTTTTCATTCACTAGCCCAGGAGCTTACTTGTAGCTTTTTTATGTTTCCATTTTTTACAGCTTAGTCTAGCATACTATGTCCGTAGACCCAAAGTTGGAAAAAGTAGGTCCAAATTTTATTATATAATTATTGTTTCTTTTTTGTTTGAACAAATTGAACCATATCGAGAGTTGCTACTGTGAGGCTAGCATGCAAAAATATATTAAACTCTTAAGTTTGGAGAAGAGCTATTTCTAGATTTGACCTAAGATGCTAGGCTTCTTTAGCTAGCAGCTGAGCGGAGTTAGCCTGTAAGCTCGATGTAGGCTTACGTAGCTTGACTATCCCTTCAAATCCAACTAATCAGATAATATGATAATAACAGAGGTGAATCAATTTTATTTTTACAGACACAAATGTATCTCAGAGGCCATGTGCAACATGGGACATCACAATTACAATAAGAGAATTACATTATTAGGTTAGTTAAGTAGCCTACAGATATATGTATTAATATGTATTTAAACAAATATATTAGTATTTTATTTACACATTAGGTGTAATAACTAAACACTTTTCAAGGAAAAAGAAAATGATGTGAAATGGGATGAGATACATTGCTAAGTTTTTTTTATTAAACTAATATGTAGCTAGGCTAAATGATTCAATTGCACTCTTTTGAGTACTGGTAACATTTGCATGTTATGGATGTTCATGTGAATGATCCCATTGACTGCACACCCAATTCAGTGGCGAAACTTTGATTCTTGATCAGTGAATTTTAAAAGCATTTGCTATTGAATAATTTCAAATAATGATAATCATATTAATTTGTCACTGAAGGCCTATCCTTCCTATCATGTGTCTTTTCTCCAGTCCTTTACTTGTTTGTCTGTGCCTCCCACCTCCTTCAGCTCTTCTATGCTTATCTCCCCATTATTAGCGTCTCATCCCCTCATCTCCTCCTCCCCACCCCATATTTCTCTCAGCGTTTTCTCACTCAGCATCATCTCCCTCCCTCCAATAAACCTGTCCTACAGTCTCTACTGTCATTCACTCTTTTCTTTCCTGTTCCTCATTCATCCCTATTATTTACTTTCCTGTATCAGTCACTATCTCCATCTCTGGTCCTTCCACTCACTGTTGTTCAATCCCTCTCTTCTACCATAAACCGCCATCCCTGCCTCCATCTCTGGTGCGCACACAGCGGATGGCGGCGGCCCACTCAGTCCTCTCAGGGAGCAGAAGGTTTGTCCACTCCCACTCAGGCTTTGCGTCATGGAACACAGAGAAATAGAGACAGAGGAGAGAGAACAGATGGGAGGAGGACACACTGGCTGCCTGTTTTATAACATTACTCCTAACAACGCTGTGGTCATCAGTATGACTATGTAAACTAGCAGGCTATTGTAGACTCATCAAGCAGGCCTATATATAGGACTAAGCTGAATATAGAGAAGCAGGAACTGACATTTTTGGTGCGAAAAATGTTGTCCCACTCTTGGAGAAAGGTTAAAAGGTTTATGTTTATTCCGAAAAGACACATTCGAGGTTATATGGTGCTTTATTAGAATTCTAACCTTTTCAGAGAAAACACACAATCCTGTGGCTTATTTTACACATGATAATGATTTTAACAAGCAAAAGGAACTTCTTTAGTTTTACATGTATTCTTTTATTGACTAGACTCAACTGATCAGACCAAAACCTCACCCTCACAGACCTGTTGCCTACATGTAAATCCAGTCTGTGGGCTTCACTATTACAAGATTGGTGTAACCATAGCGACCCGATACACACCATGCATGACATCATAAGTGACACACTCATTGCCATTTACGCAAGTGGAAAGACAATTCAGACCACTCTGCTATTATTGTTTTCGCCTGTTCCTGCTCCTACCTATGACTTTAAGCAAGCATTGCATAAGAATCTGGTTGTGCAAGTGATGATAATAAAAAAAAGGTTTATAAATGGCACAGAGCATACTGATAACTCAGCATGTTAAAATGCAAATGCTGTTTACTGGATTTACACAAGAACAAACCAAAAATCAGATTTGTACCGTCATGTAAACAAGGGATTAGATCATATCATTGCGAGCAGAACATGAACAGTCAAATCTGGGTCATGCTGAAAGCAAAAATCCACCCTGGGAGAGAATTGCCAGTGATCATGGACAGCTGGATTAAGAAATACAGACAGAGACAAGTTGCCTTAAAAGATCCAGAGAGAGTGAATACCAGTGTGATGTGATCAAGTAACATTTTCTGGAACAACATCACTGATAATGAATTAGAAACAGACTGTGAGGACACACTGACGGCACCCAGGGTGGTTCTGTAGGTAAGAGAGAATGTCTTTTTGGTTCAGAGCTGCAATATAAGTAAAGATGTGGGTGTAGAAGCATAATAAAAGATTCTTAAAGTCCACAAAATCAACCACCTACAAGTTGTCAGTGCAGAACCAAGGTTTGCTCTAATTTCCGCAATATGATAGCTGCTAAATCAGCTGATCAAGATCTTGGACATTGAATGATGTTCAACAGAGGGTTTTAACCTCCCTGCAGAATTTTATCAAAGAAAATATAAAAACAATCAATCCATGAAGCTTTACAATCACTGATTGTCAATCAGCAGCTTTGAGAGAAAGTTTGCACTAAATATCTGAATGCTAGAATTCAAACTGTGCCATGTGTTCTTCAATTATAGAATGTGGAACTTCTTGTGTGACTTGGCCCATGTGTGGCCAAGCTAAGCATAAAGATTGTGAAACTGCTGGGTTGGGTCTTATTTAAAGGTAAGAGTCTTGATGTGACCACTTCGCTTATATAACCAGTTCTAATCAAGAATATGTCAGATAAAAAGTTGCAAAAAAGGTGGAAACAAAGATTAAGGAGATACACTGGGTGAAATCACGTATACTGCAGTGACAGGCTCATGGGACTTTCACTTTGTTTTTTTGTTCGTTTTTTTTCTGTTCTCTTAGACTGATTTTCATAGCTGGGAAGCCAGTCAGAATGGTTTCTCTCACCAGCACTGCCCAGTGGCTGACCACCTGTCTGATGTGTACATCCTGTATACCAGACTTCTGCTTTTCCACCAAATTAGCGCATCTCCACAGGTTTTTTTTTTTTTTAAACGCGGGTAAACCAGCTAAAAATCGCCTATGATCCCATTCCCACTTCGCACAGGCAAGGCAGCCCATCTGTGATTTTTTTGAAGCGATACATTGTACGTCACTGACATCACATTTCACATCACGAATGTGCTTGAAACAGGGAACAACACACAAGCAGTTGGCAGCATGGAGGCCAGTGATGATGATCACTGGTGTGTACATTTTACTACAGTATCCTTATTCATGCGCCACCAGATGTAAATAATGTGTCATCACTTCACACGGTGGGAAATACATCAACATTTAGCATGTTCTCTGGGTTCCTACATTTAGATTAAAACCAGGCCAAGCATTTCACTTACTTTCAAAACAATTGCACATGTTAGCCAGGTCAAGGTCCGTACTTGAGCCTTGATCCTTACTTTGTTTATTGTGCCATTTCTGGTCCCTTGTCTAATATCTTTTAAATACCATATAATTTTTCTCTTGATCAACAATTAGGCCTAATTTGGTGACTACAAACTAGTGAGGTTCTTCTTCCATAAACTTGAAGGAATCACAGGATACGGATTATGAAAGAATGATCAACATGGTAAGCAGCACAGGTAAAGATATGCTGACATCTAGTCTCTATGGGTCAAGCTCCAAAAACACTGGATCAATATATCGTCACAATGCAACTCAGTGGTGTTTTAACTCCTGCTGCCTCCTATAAATGTCCATTTCTCTTCAACCCTACACCCCCCATTTGTTTTCTCTCAAATTGAAATAACTCTGATGACATCAATAGGGTTATTTTTTTCAAACTTTGGAGAGCTCTTCGCAGAGCCAGAGAATATAAAGATTATAGAGATTATACAACAGGCTGAGTAGCACTTATAACCCGTAAATTTAACTGCATTTACAGTTTTTCTTGTTTGCTTTGAAGCATCAGTCAATTCAAACTCCACATTTTCAAAACAGTTAACACACAGGCCAAACAGTGGCACTCATGGTCAAAGTGACTCATTTTGTTTGCAAAAGGCTCTAACCGAGCCAAAAAATTTAAAATATGCAACAAAAGCTAATTTTGCCTTCAAATAACACAACTTGCAAAAAAAGTGTATGAGCGCTTCCAATCAACCATTACACAGTGGACAACAAAATACAAAATACAGCACTCAGTGTGAATCAGTGCACCACTGCTTGTCATTGTGGCCTATTACTCTACGTAGCTTTCATGCCATTTGTTGTCAAATTTGCCTTCTTGCAAAGAATTGAATCCAGAATCAGAAATGCTTTAATGCATTTTTTGATCCCATTGATTCTTTTTTTCGAACTGTGGCTGAAAACTGAAATACTGTAAATATTACACAAAATCCATGGAAACCAAAATAAAATCTATTAGAGCATAAGAAAATAAGAAAGCGGGTAGTCTGATAGTCCACAAAACATTTCTGCAGCTTCACAGCAAGCATTTTCCTGAACAACTGGCCTGTTTTAAAACATAGAAAAAAAGTTAAAGATATAAAATATTACAGTAAAGTATAACAATCTATTACTAGAGTATAAGAAATAGGCACTATTGATACTCAGTCTCTTCTGTCTTGACGATGGAGCCACATGGCCTCATCCACATCACATTCATTATCCTCTCCTGCAATGAACCAAGCGAAAAAAAATCTTCTTGCATGCCATCCAACCTTGACATTCCTCTGCACCTATTTCTCACTCTCATCTGCTTTAGACCTCTTCAATCCATGTTGGCAAAGGACAACACAGCCGCTGCGCTTTTTAAGGCCTGCAGACTGATTGCTCATTGAAGATTTGTGTTAAAGAGTGTCAAACAGGTGCTTTAGTGATTTCATACTGATGTCGGTAGTTTCTAATAGTTAGGAACAGATGGTTTCTGTTTGGTTACCATAGCTAAAACAATGGAGTTTGTAATGCTTGAATGACATCCGTGTTAACTGTTCTGCAAAAGGGTGGGTGAAATGTGTCAATTCAATGAGAAAGGGTTAACACATTTGCAAGAGGTGTCTTGTGCTCTGCTGAGACAGTGATGATGAAAACCGAGTGGATTCCAGTTTGTTTAAACAGGTCAAAGCAATCAAGAAAAACTGTAAGAAAAAATCCCCTTCACCCCTTTAATCCATTATTTCATACTACAGAAATCCGAGTCAAATGATGTGATGAAGATCGCACTGTGATTGCACAGTTTGTTTAGTCTCGTTTAGATTTTAATTTGTTTGTGTGTCTGTTTCATACCATAGCATTGTCCTTCTGATGTCTACCCACTGTATATGTACTGAAGATAAAGCCCTAACACCTGTACCTTCTTCAAGTAATATTTCCTCGGATGTTGGACTGTAGGCAGGGTATTCATCTCTAGATTTAGAGGTCACATCTTCTCTGAAAAGAAATAAACTAAAACCATTTGCTATGGATGGTAAAGACACAGACGTGATGAGGTGAAGTGATAAAAACACTATGAAATAACCTTTTGTTATGTATTCCTTCCTTTTATGTAATAGTTAATAGGGCATGGTGCTGACGCAAGCTGGGGAGTTGTGAAACCAGTGTGTGGTGTTTGGTGCCTCCGACTCAGTGTGTGTGTGTGAGTCATCGTGTCACCTACTGCGATCAGGTTGGTAGGTCAAAAGAACAGCAAACCGTTGTTGTGACAGCTAATAATATGCGAGCTGAGGCTTGTTTGGAGGAAGTGGTCTATGTCTCCGGTGTGTGTGTGTGTGTGTGTGTGTGTGTGCGTGCACGCAGGTGTGCTGTGTAGCAGCGCACATGCTGCTTAAAATATTAATGACAGCGGACACAATCAACAGCAGGGAACATGCACTTTATCAGCAAGTGCTTTGGCTGTTTATTAAATAAGACTTTGAAACTACATCGATGAGTACGTCAGATGTGCAATGTAAAGTGAACAGTATTTCAATCTGGCCATTATCTTATTGTAGACGAGATGGCTCCCTTGATCTTAAGAATTGATTATCTTAAAGCTGCACTCAGTATTTCTTTCATTAACAATGGAACAAATGACTATGGCAATGTGAATGGTGTCGACGCTCCTGTATAACCTAGAGATTGTTATCATCCAGCTCTCAGCTCTAAAAAGTGTCTTTCAGCTCATTGTTTTGGTTTTATGGCCCATAGCTCAGCTGTTTTAGTTCACTCTCCCTTCATCAACTTTTCTTCCAACAGCTGCTGACAGATGATAGCTCAGATAAACCCCTATACTTTCAGACTAAATGGCAAACAGATTTACTGGATGGTGAAATAGTGGATCACTTAATTTCTAATTACTAAAGACCAAGACAGAAAGTCAAGGCAAGGCAAGTTTATTTGTATAGCGCAATTCAGACACAAGGCAACTCAAAGTGCTTTACAGGCAAACACAAATTACATTAAAAGACATACAAATTTCATTTAAAAGACACTAAAAATTGCATTAAAAAACATTAAGAATTGCATTTTATGACCAGTAAAAACATTAAGAAATAAACATCCCCCCCAAAAAAGTAGGCTAAAATAAAAAAGCTTTAAAAGAAACAAGACTGTAGAGTCTTAATGCCGTTCAAAGACTTGAATTGCCTCAGTTAAAAGCAGTGGCAAAAAGAAATGTTTTAAGTCGATGAATTTGATTTAGAAGAGGTGAGTGTTGTATGGGGTGGGCAAAAATATCGATTCGGCAATATATCGCGATACTTTGCCGCCCAATACAATATCGATTTTTCAACTCCAAATATCGATATATCGCTGTAGAGCGACTCTGCTGTGCGGCGGGTGTATTTCTGTAGTAGAGAGAGTGGCTGAGCTCTTTGCAAAATGGATGGCAAGTTAACAACGCCTCCGCAATTTAAAACTGACGTTTGGAAGCACTTTGGCTTCAAAGTTAAGAGAGATAGCAAGAACAACGAGCTGGACCAAGAGAATATTACTGCCCGGAAATTTCATGGGAATTAATAAAATGGAGAGGCTGTTTTGAATGAAATAGTTTTGACTCAATATGTCCTCTGAGCAATATCATCTGATGTACATATACAGGTACTTGTGTTTTCATCTTTATTTATATCGCAATATCGTGATACGTATTGTATCGTGATACGTATCGTATCGTGAGGTTCTTGCCAATACCCACCCCTAGTGTTGGAGCAGACCTGCAATTTTCAGGGAGTTTGTTCCAAATATGTGGCGCATAGTACCTGAAAGCTGCTTCTCCATGTTTACTTCTGACTTTGGGGACTGAAAGCAGACTGGTACCTGACGATCTCAGAGGTCTGGATGGTTCATAACGCGACAGCAGATTAGAAATGTATTTTGGCCCGAAACCATTCAATGCTTTATAAACTAACAACAGAATTTTGAAATCTATTCTTTGATGGACAGGAAGCCAGTGTAAAGATCTAAGAACTGGAGTGATGTGATCAGCGCAGCTTGGTTTGACTTGCCGCAGCCAAACATGCTGGTGGAAAAATGGCATATGAAAGAACTGATGTGTCTTTTGAGCACTGAAACATGTAAACCTACTCCAGAGGCAATCCAAATTAAAATGATGAACCTGAGCATAATCTGTCTCTCCTTTAAAGCCTAAAAGTAGAGAAAAAAGTGTAAAGATACACAGTGTTGGAAATCAACTATGGTTTATTTTCAGCATTTACAGGATGATACTGTATATTATGTTATTCATTAATTAACCTATTTTCACTTTTACTTTAAAGCTACATGTTTTACATTATACAAATTATTACATATACATTGACCATGATTCCATTTTTAAAAGCAATGAAAGAGGAAAAAATCTAAGAAGGTGAATACTTTTTATAGACAATATATTAAATCATCTATTAAGCTCATAGTGCTTGATTTTTTATGCACTCATGAGCACTTTCTGCTCCACTGGACCACACATGTTCACTTATTGTAAGACACTTAAGATACTAATATTCAAGTATATAAAATAGACATTAGTTCCTCAGTGATACACAAGCTGGTAAATAATAGGTCATAAATGAAAAAGAACACCATGTGAGATGGAGTGAAGAATGTAAGTGCAATAAAGTGGGAGAAGGAAAAGAGTAGCTAACGTCCGGAGTGGCTGTGGAGAGTGCTGAGTGGGTGGGGTGGTGGAGGAGGAAGAGGAGGAGGAGGAGAGCTGAAGCTGGAGCTAGTGGTCTCAGCCTCCTTCTCAGAATTATCCCTCAGTGACGCAAGCCCCTCCACTCACATCCTGACAGCTGCTCCCTGCCTGGTTACAGTGCTCCGCGGCCTGTCCAATAACATTCATGCTCATTTCCGCTTTAATGCATGGCTTTCCCCCTCTGGGTTTATGATACAGCTCCATTTAGGCTCATTAGTCCATGTTCACTTAATACATTTTTGTTTTCATTTAATCTGTGCACTACTGGGACCTCAATGTCGCATACACACTGGATCTCCCTTTTTCTTTGGGATGAAAAGAAGCTCTGCAGGAAAATAAGCCATCATTGTTACTCCAGCAGACTCGGCATTGTTCTTCCTGAGTGACGACATGCAGACCAAAATACACTGGATAGTCGAGCGATAGTTGAAGGGCTCTCATTGATTTCAGAGACGCGCAATCTCCTGTTTTTATATTAGTTTTGGTGAGATTGAACCTTAACGTTATTAACTGCTTCTCCAAGCGAATTTGTGAATTCAAATAGAAATATAATCTACAAAGCACTGGAACAGGGCCTTGCAACCAGGGACAATGAGGCAACGTTCCCCTAATTTTTCTGAGAAATAACGAGTGGGTTAAGTGAAGTATATTTCAAGAAACTTTGAACTGGTTATGAAACAGTCTCAATTTAATAGTGATATCTCTATATGAGCGACATAAGGAAATCAGATCATCAGTCAGAAGATTGTCTATTTCTAGTCATTACAGTTATTTTTAATCCCTGTCACCTGGTAATATTTTGATTTATCCAGGTTTGGTAAGTCATATAATTCATTATTATTTTATGGCGGAGTGCTAAGGATGAAATGAACAGTCTCACAAACTGCATACATCTGTTCCCTGCCCAAACTACTAAACCCCAAATTTCTCCCTATGAGCAGTGCATGGCGGCCTCTGCCATTAGTGTGTGAATGGGTGAATGTGACAAGTGTTGTAAAGCACTTTGACCGGTCAAGTCCATTGAAAATATGCTGACATGATCACAGTGGCATGCTAATGTTAAGAATGTTTAATACTTTAAAAGCTTATGTAATGCGGTAGCATTTTTCTAATCAACCTTAAACACAAGTAAAGCTGAGGCGGATTTCATTGGATTTGCAAGAATTCAGTCACAAACCAAAATGTTTGACAAATTGAAATTAAGTGAATTAAACTGAACTGAAATGACAAAAAGCAAGGGATCCCAGAGCCATTGCTATGCATCCTGAGGTGGACATGAATGTCTGTACCAAATTTAATGACAACCTTTTCAATAGTTGACGAGACATTTCACTGACAAATTCAACCTAATCGTGGCACTATTTAAAACATCAAGGGAATATTTGCAATCTTTCATCCATGAATGTCCTACGAAAATGTCGTATCAATCAATACAAAAGTTGTTGAAATATTTCAATCTGGATCAAAGGCTACGATAGGCTCAGGAAAAATAGCATGGCTAAAAAGTGAATAAATTAAAAGCACCTGGGATTTTGTTTTTACTGTAACTGTACCTTTTCAGCATATTGACAAACTGAAACTAATGCCAGATGTCTAAAAGTGATGGTAAGTAATATACTGAATATACTGTATAGTATATTGTGACACTATTGTTGTACAGATGTACTGTTTTTCTGTCATGGATGTAGCACCAAAGTACGTGACTACCTGTCTTGTACAAACAGAGCAGTAAAACGTCATGAGAATGAAACCAGTAATTAGTAACGTAATGCTGGTGCCTTTCATGAGCATGTCCATTTATGGAAGCCACTGCCATTTCTATGTAGTCATACAAAATGACAAAATACTTGTCTAAATCCTCATTACACCAGTGTTTTCTGCCAGCGCACAAAATGCTATTAAGTTACTAGTCTGTGAGGAGTTAAGGGGACTTCCATGATGACGTTGTTAACCCATTCTTCTGCCCGAGAACTATGAGGAAAAAAAGGCCTTCACTAATGTTTTGGGACATTCCAGAAAGTATCTTTTTCTTCATGTCCCATTCACGAAATATGAGCTGCTTCCCCGGGGCCAGAGACATGGTGACCAGCGACAACGAGCAACATTGTAAACTTTGAATGGCTTTAATTATTGTGCTTATTCATGGGACTAAATAGAAATGGATGACGTAAAAATGAGATGGAGCAACGTCAACTGTAAAACTGCATGTAAAACAAAAATAGCCTCTGCACATGGAGGAAGAGATGTGAGCATCATTCTTTCAGCAGAAAATCACAGTTGTGAAAACTTTGGAACTGACAAAGACCGCTTGGAGACTATCTGCTAGACATCAAAGTGACAAGTAGCACATGACTGCATTCACTGCACTTGTATCTGACAGTTGTATTTTGGTCAGAAATTCTTTGCAGCTGCTCATTTGCTCTTATGGCAACCTCTTACTGCAAAAAAATCAACAAGAAAACATGAAGAGGAAGAACTCAGTTCCCGTCTGCCCAGTAGAGACAGATTACGCTTATTCAGACAATGGTAGGATAAAATGGAGATGCTCCATAGTCTCTTAGACAGACCAGACTATTCATCAAGTATAACTGGCCATACAAAAAAGAAAAATCTCCTCCTCCACCTTCAATCATCATTGTGGTGTTCTTTATGTTCTCAGCCCAGACCTTAAGTGCCTTTTAATGACACACAAAACACACAAAACCTGCCAAGTCTCAGCTATTCACAAGGCGCCGGAGCAAAAGGCAGACAGAAACTGATTATTTTTCTGTGGTCAGAAAGGATGTGAATTTAAGATCATCTCTCTCTCTTTGGACCTGAAATGTGTCCACTGTCATACCCATCACACATTTCATTATCTCAACTGACCTGCAATGAGATAATCATATTTAAGGATTGCATAAACCTGCTCCAGTCCCTTTTAAATGCTAGAATATATTCCATTTGCCAAAAAATGTACAATGACTATGCTGAATGGTACATCCAGATGGTAGAAGTAAATTATGCACTATTTCGGAGTGAGACAGGTTTTGGTCAGGGATGAGCAACAGGACCTTGTAATGACCTTTCTGAAAAGGAGATTGTTGGATATACACTAACATTTTGGTAATTATGATGTCCTCTCAAGCGACTACTTCAATGTTCCTCTGCGAAACGACCTTAAAGGATAATTGAGCTCCTTAATCAGACCACTGAGCATGAGTTGGTCTTTTTCTTTTCAGACCATAATCTACAGCCTGATGTTGTCGTTTGTTTACATCCGTCCATGTGTATTGCATAGTGTTTTAATCTGATTTTTGTCTCCCAGTTGTTCCTAATTGACAATCGTCTAAGTTTTCTAATGCCGACATCATGCTCTTTGATATTTGTAGTTCAAAAATACACGTGTCTTACTATCCTAATACCCCATTTCAACCTGGCCACATTCGTGTGTAGCTGAATATGTCGGCGAGGAGAAGTACGGAGTTACAGTCATGGTTGCAGTGACATCGTAGGTGTTGATGACTGCACCGCTCACGAGGCTGCTCAGTTGCTCCTGTTCCTTTAAGGGGAACCGGAAGTGCTTGTTGAACCGGACGTAGACTCAATGTGACTTACCTCAGCTAACGTTGTTATGCTCTGATACTGTCTTGTGGTTGTGGCTTTTCAGGGAGCAAAATGTTTCTTACCACCGTTAATTGTGAGTATATTGATAACTATGAGTGGTTATTGAAAGAGTCGGGTACCTGCATGTGCAGGGCTGTCTCAGACGTAGCAGGTCGCTAGCTTTATGTTAGCACGTTACATTGTCGATCACTTAGCCTGTTACCTGGGTTTGAACTGTCTACATGTTGCGTTTAGCTTTTAGTGTTGTGTATTTAGCGGTCAGATTTAACTAGTGCTAACCAACTGATAGCTGTTCAGATAGACCTTATGTTTTTTCATGTAAAAATACTCACACATGTTACTGTCTACATTGCTAAGCATGAATCCTGTGCTCTTTTTCGTTTCCCCAGTGGCCAAGGCAAAATCAAAGTAAGCGGAAGTTACTTGAATGCTAAAAATGGAAAGGTGCATCTCTAGCAACAACTGTGGTGTTGACTTTCTGACTATTTCCCACCAGGACCGTCCTGGTGCAGATGGTGAGCGCTGCAGGGACAGGCTACTTCTTCAACACAAAGAGGAACCGTCTCAGAGACAAACTGGTGCTGCGTAAACATGATCCACTTGGTAAGATACTGACATGCTGCAGCCACACGCACACACGCACAGTGCATCGAGCCAGTGGCACCCCAGGACCCCCAAAGGTCCTTGATGGTGTTTAAAGTTGTCTCCCCCCCACCCCGAGTTCTAGTTCTACTTGTAAGTTCCACTATGACATGATGCTTGACAACAACACTTTACATGGCTAAACCTCTTGTAGCTGATTTTTTTTTTTTTTACAGATTAAATCTGTGTGGGTTTATGGGTCCTAGGTGTGAAAGGGTGGAAAACCACCATACTAGGCATTTTATCTATACTGAGGGGGGGAAAGGGTCAAACACATGTTGGTGGTAACTGTACCAAGATGATAATGTTTTAAGGACCCCTGTATATACCTGCATTGTAGCAGGAAGCTGTTTCATTCATGATAATCTAAATTAAATAAAACACTGGGACAAAATCCCCACAAAGATGGCAAAAATCTTAAAGGCAGACATAGTTCTGGTTTTATACAAGAAGACATTAGATTTAATAGTAGTATTATTAGTAATACTGTATCAGAAAACGCATTCAGACATTGAGCATTCACACTGTTATGTCTATTCATTTGTGGTATGTTGTGGAAACCACAAAAGTAAATAACTGTAAGCGATAATCTTTACGGTGTATAACTTAAAACTATCACACATAATTTCATAAGTCACCCCCATGGACCATGAATCTGGTACGGCCAGGTTATAATGGTATTTAAACATACAGTATAAGACAATTGAGTGTGTGTGTGTGTATATGTATTTGTTCTAATTTCATAAGATTCCAGGTGAAGTATCATATTGCACTGTAACTGTATGACAGTTTCTAGTAACTTACCAGAAATGCTCACACAGGCTTTATGTGTATCTGTGTGATAAATGTATCACCTGCCATGTGATGTGATGTGAACATTGGGAGTTACTTAAATGGCATGTTGACACCAATTCCAGTAAATTACAGTCTTATGAAAAGGGACTGTCTAAATCATATCAGCTACAAGCTCAAGCTCTTCTTGTGTCACCATTCTCCTTTACATTGTTTGTAGAAAAAAAACAAACATTCTTTTTATTTCCTCCAGACACTGACTTCTCTTTAAAATCCGCTTTCTGTCTTTGCAGTGAACAAGCACGTCCTATTCTTTGAGAAGAGGAAGATCAGATCGATTTAAGTATGCACCAAAATATACGGACATAACATAACCCTACTGGGGTTAAACCGACTATTTCTATTGTCATGGATTGTACATGGTGTTTTGTCAGTCAACACCATCAGAGGATTTCTTTTTGGAGCTGTCAAAAGGCCTCAACTCGTTCCAGTGCACCAGTTCTGCATGGTGCAAACCTCGACCAAGCTTCAAGAAATAATTTTTTACCACCATTAAAGCAAACTACTACTCATGTGTTTGCATGTATTTTATTGGGGCCACCACAACTGTCTTGATCTTAAGTCATGGAATAACATGTGAAGGTGCTACGAAAGAGTTCAATCCAGGGTCAATGATTAAGGTTCAGTGCCACTTTCTGTTTAAATCGGGTACCTGCAACTAAACCATTTGTGAAACATCTATTTGGGGAAATTAAATAAATGATGTGCTGTACAAGCTCAGTGTTATATCAATTATTAAAGAAATAAATTAAAAGATTTATAGAAATGAATACTGGTCACTTGTAGGTAGTGCCTATGTGAAGATAATTCTATTGATTTGACCATTACATTGACAGTCAGCTAGTTTTGTATTAAGGTGACACCAGTTAGATCATTGACAATCCTGAGGAGTTACATAATTTTGTTAAGTTTAATTCTTTTTTTAAAAGCAGCTAATTTCATAAGTTGTATTCACGGGTTAGCAAGACTTCTCCTCTCAGAACAGTTCAGCTGGTAGCTGCTTCCTGAAGGGGTACGACGTCTGTGTGCCATCAGCCTGTACACTCACTCCTGCCACCTGATTGGCTTTGCGGGCCATCTCCTCCAGTGGCATTGTGGGATAATGAGCCATGTAAAATGCCAGTGCTCCAATGAAGCTGTCTCCGGCACCCTGGGAAGGAACACAATTAAAACAATGCTGTATTAAATTTCACCTGTGGTTCAAACGGGTCCACTGTGGAATTGTACAGCCAAGGGCCCACTCAGCAGAATCATGAAGTTAAGAGTAGGAACAATAAGACAAATCTCAATAAAACAAATGTTGAATCCATGCACAAACAGTACTTGATCTGAGTCATTGTTTCAAATGTTTGATTCTGCATTTTGAAGAGTAGAGGAACATTCACTGTATGACAGTACAGGATGGTTGATTCAATAACGTGTCAACAGTAGAGGGTGCTGTAGCCTTTGTCAACTGTCTCTCAATTCTGGTGTTGCTGCCTGAAGTACTGAACTACTGTCAAATAGATACTGAAGATTTTACCTTGTATGCAAGTCTGTCTCAGTCAGCTCATTCAGATAAACATCAGTATTATGGGCTGGCATTAATTATGGTCAAACATACCTTTTCGTTACACCTGCAGTCATAAATTGGATTGACAGACTCATAAAATATCTTCAATGAAAAATTAACTACATAGCATTAGGGCTGCACAATATAGAAAACAACCTTTTGCAATTATGTTTGAAAGACATTACACTTGAAATATGATTTAAGATGAGTGGGAATGATCATTCTGTATCACTACAAAAAACTAAATCATGATGATGTGACATTTGTTGAGGTCTGTACCAAACAAGAACAAGACTTGTAGGCCAGCACAACTCACATTTTACCTTTATGAAAAAACAGACTGCTACTTGGGACATAATTTGATTTTTTTTCCCTGAAACAGTGTTCTAATCAAAGACTGAAAAGCAAACAAACAAACAGCTCTAAATGTAGCAATTGCCTTTCAAAGTCAGCTGAATAACACATGGCTGCACCATAACTGCCAACAGTTCTGGTTTTGGCTATCTTTAAACAGATAAATCATCCGTTTATCCTCCTCATCTATTGATAGAGATGGAATGTGCTGTCTACGCCCTGGAGGGGGTTGGTTGGAACAGGCTGTCGGGGGGTGGAAGGCCTTGCTGATGGGAAATGGCACAATAGTATGTGGCGACACGCTCATGTTTAACCACAAATGGCCCCCCGATGCTGGTTCTCACAAGCGTGCTCCATTACTCATCACTGTGGCTCTTAAAAGAGTTCATTGCACTCTTTCTCCTCTGCGCACCTTTGTAAACCCCCGCTCCTCCCAACAACCCGCACCCTCTAACCTCAAAGTAACCCTTATGTGCTGGGATGATTCAGTGACATGGGGTGAAAAAAAACCCTAACCCTGTTCCCAGCTGGGCAGAGAAGGCTGTGCCCTGTGACTGACAGAACACCAAGAACAGAGAAGGCTATAGTGGCTGGGGCAGCTGGAGGGCACAGCCCAGACAACATGGATTTTGTCACAAAGCACCTAAAGCATTTCCTGATGAACCCAATCATAGATTCAAGCAATGTAGGCAGAAAAAAAGGTTCAGATTTGACATTTTAAAGGTCATTATTGCACCCTACCCCCACCCCACCCCAGTGCATGCCACTGGTGTGACTCCTGGACCGGAGAGATGCTGGAAAGTGTGAGATCAGAGCTCAAACATTTCACAGGCCGGGTGGATTTCCATCTTTAAAGCCGTGGCGTGTTTATGTCTCCTGTCTGGTAGCTGGGCTGGGCTACAACTCAGCCAGCATTTGGAAACAAGGCTCTGGTGAAGCAGTCCCACTGGTTTAGCTCTGGCCCATCTCCCAGCTCACACGTTTCGTTTGAAATGATGGTACCACTCTTGACTAGGGGTTGATTCTTGGAAAGTGATGACCAAACGGAGCCCAGTGCAGTGAGGGGGCAGTTCCAATAGACACATTAACTAATAGAAGACAAAGCACTTTGGTCTTAAGAGTCATGGAGATATAGCATTCTTTTTCGCACAGGCCTTTTCATTTTTCTTTTACATTGTTAACCAACAATCAACTAATCCAAGACCAAATCCCTGCAAAGTAACACCTTTGTCTGATCAGACTACAATGGGTGAGGCTGAGACAGGTTTCTGAAAGCTAATACTGGTATTAAGGGCTAAACTTGTGGTGACAGTTAAAATCTGACTGTCTTCTTAACAACAGAATGAAAATATTAATTATTATTAAATCAGGGTGGGAAAAAGAGAGACAGTGTCAATGTCATATTAGAATTTCATACAGGTGACATTTCTTGAATTTAAGGCTATTTAAATAACCTGACAGTGTACTGAATGGGCCAGTACTACGACAAACAAACAAAAACATACAAACCTAAAACCAAACAAAGAAAGGCAGTATTTTTGACTGCATGTGTATTATTTTAACTTTGAAAACCTAAATTCCCCTCTTTGAAATTCTGAGAAAGGTAATTTCAAGTTTCGATTTCATATTCTGAGATTTAATATTCAAGTGTCAA
Organism: Diplodus sargus; assembly: GCA_903131615.1. NCBI lineage: Eukaryota > Metazoa > Chordata > Actinopteri > Spariformes > Sparidae > Diplodus > Diplodus sargus. The sequence goes on from CAEMYA010000447.1 coordinate 246,615, forward strand.
AAAATATATACTCTACGTGACTAAATGTAAATGCAATACATCCAGTGGTATTTAAATTTCAACATCAAATATTTTCTAGTTGGTAAATTCTATATAATTAGGAATGTATTAAATCTAATTATATACAATTATAAATATGCATCTTATAATGTCCTGTCTTTGCTTTCATACCATACTCAGGGCATTGCATTTCTGTCCAGAGCAGTAGGTATATGTTGTAATCATTCTGTGCTAATTACCTGCAAAAACTAGCTGTGAGAAGAGTCTACATAACCAATTTTGACATCCTAATCTTGATTTAACAATTCATATTTTGCACAATTCATACCCCGAAATGGTGTTTTTGCCTTGTTAAAATCTACAGGATGTGTTCAAATCTGCAGTGCCTGATTTATGCCTATACAACACTTTTTGTCTTTTCTGTCCACACAACACTGATCATATTCTAAGTTGATGTTGTGAACTTGTTAGCAAGGCTGCCTATATACTGTGCATAAAGGAGATACATAAAAAAATTAATTAATAGACAGGCAATATATATATATATATATATATATATATATATATATATTTTTTAGCTCTGTTCTAATCTCTAATAACAGCTGTCTGGAAATAATGCTTATGAAAGCAGTAAGACAGAACCCGAACAATGAAGTTGTGGGTTGTGAACCGACGTAAAGAGTTAAAAGACGATAAAACACTTCATGGAGCTGTTGGGAGCTGCAGAGCTGGCTGCATGAGTTCTCACTTCAAATGAACCTTTTCTCATTACATGGAACTATATCTATTGTTAATATTAAAACTGAAAAAAAATAAATAAAAAAAAATAATACTGATTAAAGCAGAGACTCTCACTTTCTGTTAAGCCAGACCACATCTAAGTAAGCACTAATGAAACAGGACTTCACTGTTCCAGTCTAAGCTTGAGGTCACTTGACTGTATGGGCCACAATCCAACCTTACCGTCTTACTAACAACGTCCCCTTCCGTCAGACTGGCATGTGACGCTACTGGATCTAGTGGATGAAGTTCAACCAGGCTGACAAGCGCTACCCCCTTCAGCTCCGCCACCACCTCCCTCAACACAGTTTGGTGAAGGTTAGATCTGGAAGCCTGTCAGTCAAGTGACACAAGTGCTTGCCACGGATGAGACTTGACGCTCTACTGGTCGGCTCAGTCCGCTGTGTGTTGATCTCTGTGTTGATCCTCTGCCTGTTCTCCTCTGGTGCTCACACTGAAGTTAGAAATTAGGATGGCAGGTGTGTCTGTGAGAAGCTTACCAAATTAACAAAGTATGGTTTTTAGGAAGTTCTCTTCAGTTTGAGTTTGAGTTTTGTCTCACACTCCAGTAGAGCTGCTACAATTACAGTTTGTTTAATTCATATTTCAAGTAAAAAAAGTCAAGTATTTGGTAGTTCCAGGTTCTTAAATGTAAGGATATGCTGCTTGCTTTTCTTTATAATTTATGACAGTGATTGAAGAGTCCTTGGGTTTCGGACTGGTTGTTGGACAAATCAAGCAACTTGGGCACCTCACTATGGGAACTGTGAGGAGTATTATTCAAAATGTTTTGACATATTATAGACTAAATGATTAGTCATGAAGATGACTTGAGATGAATTGTTATTTGCAGCCTTACACTGAACCAAAAGCATGCGATCAGAGAACCAGTGCACTTTTCTTTGAAGTGGCTTATCCACGTTTCATTAAACAGAACAGTGACAAACCTGTAGCCACTGAAAGCTCTCTATCTGCAGTTGTGAACACTTCTGTATCTGGTAATCTTTCACCGAATAAAATCCTGGGAAGTGACCTTTTTTTAATGCCTCTGACAGCAGCATGAGTGGTGTGTGTTAAGAATAAATAGAAGAAAAAAACGAAATACTTCACACAAACAGCAGTAGCCGCCATGGCTGTACAGACAAACAAAGGCGCATACAGAAACTCAGAAGTCCATCAACAGAAAATCCAAGGACAAAGACAACAGCAGCGCCCACACGCTCTGATTGACAGGTGATCTTTGCAAAGTGCAGTGCAGAATGAGCGTTAAGCACCAAAGACAACAAAAAACAGACAGAACCTATAGAAAATGCAGATCTCATAAAGAGCTTCACACTGCACATCACTCATGTTACAGTCTGCTGCACACACACAACCTCCTGAGCCTCCAGAACCTGTGACTGTACTTCTCACCCAGAGGCCTCCTGCGATCTTGACTCCCACCCTGATATGACAGATGGAGCTATGTGCCGTTAACTCCTGAAGCTGTCGGCCTTTGTCAATGAAAGGCACCCCAGGGAGAGCAAGACCAACTGAGGGGCAGCGATGACTCACACCGGCTTCCACGTCTGGAAGCTTCCAGTAAGACTTGCAAACAGCCTGGGTCGGTTTGTTTAAAGTAACGGGGGAGGAAGATTCAGAGATCAGAAACACATTTAATTGGACCAATTAGGCCTCTCACATCTTTGATCCATCCGCACTGCTTTGTCTTAGTGCTCTTTCACTCGTTTGTGTATAACATTGAGCGACATGACTGCACTGGCAGAGGACCGGCCTAACATCTGGGTTGCTACACAGCAGCTGCTGTGGCATGTGCAGTCCATTAGAACACGGTGATGTGGCAGTTTTTCTCATTGTGTCATGCTGACCCACAGTTTGGAGGGCTGAGGAATGTGCTACTCAGGAGGTATTCACTTATCTGTAACTTCCAGGAAGGAGTCATGCAATTGGTCCTCACATGTCTCCAGTCATAGGAGGAGACTGGGAATAATTTGACTGTCCAGACCCACCATACGGCTGTAATGTCTGGTTTAGACAACTCTGTCTACCTTTCGCCCTACACAGTGGACCTCCCTGAGCAATGGAAACCAAGGCCACCCAAGTCCTGTTGGAGCTAGAGGGCACCGAGTGTGTGTGTGTATGTGTTTGTGTTTGTGTGTGTGTGCTACAGCCTCATCTTACTGTCCACGCATACAGCCAATGCTCTGATCTCAATGAGGGAAGCCTGTACTCAATTTAAGACAAAAGAGAGCCAAATGGATGAAGGGGGAGGGACAGGGGAGATCCACAGTAGATGAGTGGATTTGCTTTGTCATCGAGATTGCCGACCCTGACTCAGCTAGCGCCAACAGAAAGCTAAATGCTGTTGCAGCCAGATCATTACCCAGGTTTGATCAAGACAAATACTCCTCTGGGACAAGGTGCAACAAACTGATGAAATGCAACCAAATAAGAACGGTGGAAGGTAGTTGTCGGTCGCGCCACCCGTGGTGTACAACTCAACAGTAGTCTCACAGAAATAGTGAGAAACCGCAGGTGACTCACTGTGTTGATATCAAAGAATCGCAGTCGAGAATGCAGCTTTGTTTAACGGTCCAATCGTAGCTAAGAAGAAATCCTGCCGTTGACGAGCTCAAAGTCAGTCTTTCAAAAACATTTCTGTCACTACTGCTAAAGGTATAAAAACACACACACAATAATCAAAGCTGTAAAAACACGAGGTAATCATAACCAAAGAGGTTACCAGAAAAGGCTCAGGGAAGTGAATAATGATCTTGATAACGACCTGTTGTTTTTTTCCTCTAGCCAGCGAAAAAAAAAAAAAGGCCTTACTGGAAGAGGGATTATGATGTCCAAAAGAGTTAAACACTCCAGAATTTATGGGCCTATCAAAGAGCAGAAAAGGTTGGGGTAGGGTGAGAAAGCGTGTGTCTGTGTGCGGCGGGGGACATGCAGCAGGCCCGACCACAGCTTTCTGCTGACTGATGCAGGCCCAAGAGGTGACTCATGGGAGACGACGGGGGGAGAATGGGGGTGCTGGGTAAGTTCTCCTGAGGGCTGTAGCTGGTGAATAAGGTAAGTGGGCATGGAGGAGGCTGCACAGCATTCAAGAGAGTGAGACCTCTGTTCTTGAAGTGAAAAAGTGACAAAAGCTGCTGTTCAGTTCAGCTGCAGGTCTTTTCAAGTGTGTCTGAAAACGCACCGTGTCCCGGCTGCTCCTGTCTCTCTGCCTCACACACTCAACGCTCACGTTTTACTGCCTTTCTTCTGAGCTTTTCCCTCAGTTTCACAATATCTGATGTGGGTTTCATGTAAAACTATGACTACATCACTTACTCTGCTTCATGACGAACATAATTTGGAAATTATAGCATAATGAAAGTACCTAGGGGAACTACTCAGTAGAAGAATCCATTACACAAACAATTAAAAGGCTTTAATCAAAGTGGGTAGGCACAAAGAGGTGATTAACACCTCAGTGCAATGACGTATTTGCACAGCAGAAAACATGCCGCACAAACAGCTCAGAGACCGGAAACACAAGCATCTAGCCGAGACTCGTGTGACGACAACAAGCCACAGAGGCCGGTGTGAAATGAGTCAAGAGACGCTGGCCTCTTTAAAAGATTAGAATCAGGGAGGGGAAACAGCCGCTGGTCACCACATCCCCACTGATCTTAAAGTGTTCCACTTGAGCAACAGGCAGATCTGTAGCTCCACTGGAGCTCAAAGCAGCAGGAGTTCACTAGACTGTGATGAATGGGCGAGTAAGAAGTTACATGTGACGATGATTTGTTATGGAACAGAGGATTTCCTGTGAGAAATATCTGTTCCTCGGTTATTACTGTAAAGAACAGATTTATAAGAAATTCCTGTCAGTGTCTATGCTGTGTGGAGTGGGCTGGTTTAGCTTTCCATTTAAAATATTTTTACTTTTCGCTAATAAGGAGTATGCTGTCACCTTCTTCTCAGTCTCAGTGATTTCTGGTTTCAAGATATACCATAGTATGAAAACTAATGGTACAATGTGTACAGTTACTTAATTACCATATTGAATTCTACTGTATTACTGTTTATATATATATATGTATGGGATAATGCCCGACGAGGTGTCCATCATCAGGAATTAATGGACGATGCGGAGGCCGAAGAACTGTCCGACGCGAGCGGAGGACGGTTGCCACCTTGTGGTATTCAGAGGATACTGAAGGACTGACAGACTGCACTCAGTGTTTGAAATACAATATTCAGATTTGATATGCCAGCTAGCGCATTGATTGGACGGTAAACAGACAATTTGACTGGAACTACTTAGTAGGTGTGCGTATATCAGGGGTTAATGGACACCCTTCAGCCAATCAGAATCGAGTATTCCCCCAGACCATGGTATAAATATATATATATTTATACCATGGTCTGGGGGAATACGTATACCCCCAGACCATGGTGTATGTATACATATATGTATGTATACATACATATTTAAATATTTCAAGTTTCATGTCTATCTTTCGCAAAAACATTTTGTGAAACTGCAATAAAGCATTTCCTTCGCACCTCAAAATGATACAGTATATTTTCAGAATATATACAATAGTTAAAATACCATAAACACACATACACATACATTATCCTTTTTTAAGCTTCTGTGGAAATAAAATTTAAATAATAATCATGATATAAACAGCTGTTCATGCTGTTTTAATTTTTTGCAATATAAAAGTAATCTAAATTTCAGCACGGCAGGCAGAATGACACTTTGTGCAGGAAGATAATCCATTTAGAGAATTTGGGATTGTAGTACCACTTTGTATCTTATCAATGCAAAAGGGCTGTCCCGATCAGGTTTTTTTTTTACCCCGATCCAAGTCCTTTAATATTTAGTATCTGCTGATACCAAGTCCCAATCAGATACTCAGCCTCGACTAATATTTTCCAGGATTATACAGCTGCATTAAGAAAAAAAGTACCTGTGGCTTTAGCTCAGTGGGTAGAGCTGAGGACTAGTGACTGGTTCAAATCCCTGGCTCCCCGGGGCGGGACTGAACCACGTGCCGAAGTATCCTTGAGCAAGATACTGAACCCCAAAAATTGCCCTAACCCTGCTTGTCTATTTCACAGCGTTCAGCATCTCCTCGGTTGCCTGTTTTACACACTCTGCTGTATGAGACCCACGAAACTGGTGCACATACCGGCACGTTGTAACTCAAAAGTGGAGTCAATGTAATGTAATGTGAGATGGTCGGGCATACCGGGGATTCAAAAACTCCAGGTGACGAAGAAAACCTGATCCTCTACCACGTGATGAACTGGTTATCCAGAGCGATTAATTTAATTACCTTCTCTGTAATATTTTTGGCCAAGTCGCTGTCTCGAGGATATTTCTCTTTCCTTTTAAAAGTATCTTCCAGTGTTTGTTGCTTCGGTATCTCTGCCTGTGTTGCTTGAGTGAACTCGTTGTATTCTTTGAATGTTTGTTTTATATTTGCCGTATCAAATGTGTAGTATTAATGCAGCTCTTTTGTTACCCCTCCGCGAAAAGTCATTGGAGTACTTTCACTGTCTAATTTAAGTTATTTCTACTCTGCAGACATTTTATCCACAGGTTTGCCAGAGTAACGTTACGCACGCGTCTGCGTTCTGCCAAAAATTGTGCTGGGACATAAAAAAATAAAATAAAATCGGGCATGGGTCCACGTTCAAAATTCAACCAATAGTGTCACTGCAGCATAGTGATGTCGGACGGTCTGACTCTGTCCCACCACATAATGGTGATAAAAATAATGACAATAAATATACATATAAATATCCGATCCTTGATCGGGATGTAACGTCCGATTCTTATCGAGTCTGAAACCACGTGATCTGCCCCGATTTCCGATCACATGATCGGATCGGGACATCCCTAAATGCAAAACAGGTGCTTGCTTCTGACCAGAGTCCTGCCATGAATTTTCAGTTTTGGCCCTCTAAGGTAAAAAGCAGGCTTGATGAGAAATGGAATACATGTAACGGGATCATATAATCAGGATAATCAAAAAAGGTGACTGTAACTGTTCTGTAAAAAGTACTGGACAAATTAAAAATTTGACCTGATGGATTAGAGAAGTCCTTATCTCATCCTGAGGTGAACATGAATGTCTGTACAAAAATTCATGGCAATCCATCTCATAAACTAGAGGGAAGTGTCAGTAGGGCTTATCCTCTGGGAAACATGAATTTCTGTACGTAACTTATAGTAGTTTTGGCTTTTGGATGTTGGTGGTAACAAACACACAATAGACAGGCTCTGGGAGATTGTGATGTTTTGTCCATTTTCTGGAAATACAAACAAAATACACAAATACATATATAGTATATATGTATCATGCTTACTGTGGTGTCCACTGCTGTCACCGCAGGAGTTGGAACATGTTTTGAGATAGCCTCCGGTGCCTCGAGCACCACACAGCCTAGGGGTCCCAGAGTGATGATGACTGACCCACAGCCTCGCTTCAGCAGCTCCCGGCCGGCCCTGTGTGCTTCCTCCACATTAGCTACCGAGGAACCAGTCAGCAGCTCGGCCTGTGTGGAGACACAGTATCAGAGGAGCAGAGGTAAAACATTCAGCACTGTGTAATCAGTGTATAATCACATACATAACACAATCATTTAAGCATTCGTATCATTTAGCATTGGATGATACTAGGACACTTTTTTTCTAAACCAGTTTATTTGTCTTTTCTAGGTCAGGGAGCCAAGCTAATCAGAGGTTAAGAATTAAAATTAAAGATGGGGCAAAACCAGCTCCAGTGTGGGATACTGGGAGGATAAATAAGGAACTGCATTATGGAAAATCCCCAAGGCAAAACCCCAAGGACTGTGTGTAATGTGACATGTCAATGCCTGAAGCTTTTGCCTTTTAAAAAGGGTCAAAATACAAAGCCTGTTTTTTGTGAACACATTTCAGTGCATCACAACCATTTAATATGGCCCTAATTAGTATTGTTTTACAAGGTTTTTGCTTACTTGCTATAGTTTACTGTTTCATATTAACAGTTTTGAGATGAGTCAGCTCTTAATTACACACTGACCATGCTCATAAAACACATTCAGTCTGTTAAGGATTTGCTGGATCCGTCAGCAGTCTGTGGGCCAAGCGCTTTCAAAGAGTAGATCCTCTGACAGCGTTGCTTCATCTGGCTCCAAAATGACTAAACAGTGACAGAGCAGGGCTCCACAGCTGATGTTTGGGGAACTTCAAGGAGAATTAGAACCACAGCAGCTCTCTACAGAGTGAGGGGCACCCACGATACAGATGAGCCACAACATTATTCTCTGGTGTTTTAAAGGCAGCTGGGGGCTGATCTGCAAGCATAACTGAGGCTTTAGAGAGATATATGACACCAATCCTTATGGGATTAAACAATATCATATATTGTATCAAAATTATAAATATATTTTTACTTTGAATATTTTTACAATTCATGCCAGTTTGTATAGACTGAACAGACCTGCTTGGCCAGCAATCCACCCCATCCACAGCCAAAAAAGCCTTTGGGTCCATTTTCAGAAGCTTCAAGTGTCCTAGATTGACTTGCTAAATTCCTTTTTTCATACAAAGAATGCTTTCCTTACAAAAGAGTTCAAAACACTAAATTCCTCAAAATATAGAATAAGAGGAAGAGGAAAAAGAAGGAGAGAAAGACGAAGATGAAGAAGAAGAAGAACATGGCCAAGATCACAAAGAAGAAAAAGAAGGATAAGAACACGGAGAAGAACGCGAAGAATAATAATAATAAGAAGATAGAAGAACACGGAGAAGAACACGAAGAAGAATAAAAAGAAGAAGATAGAAGTAGAAGAAGAAGAACAGGAACAAGAACACGAAGAATGTTAAGGAATTATTGACTGTGGCCCTTGCCTATTAATTTTAGTGCAATTTTAGTTGCCCAAGATATTATATTATTTATTGTTTTTGTTTGGTTTTATATCATTTGTTTTGTTTATCTTGGATATTATTTTTTTTTTCCATTCCAATTCCAATGTTTGAATATTATTACAAAATTAAAGTTAATTGCTCTTTGAAACTGTGAACTTGCATTATTATGCTATTACAATAACATTATATCAATGGCATAAAATGGCCTGAAAAGGAAATACTATTGTCTAAAGCAGTTATTTTTGGGACCAATATATCGTAAAACAAAAGCAGTTTTTGTGACAGGTCTAGCAAGGCCATGTTTCAGTGAGAATTAGTATGAAATGTGTCGCCAATGTGCAGCAATGAACATAATTGCTAAAGCCTTTACCATCACTGCTGTGTATTTTATTGATATAGAAGGAAACAGTAATGCAGCAGCTTTCTTTTTACAAGTACAGACTTTGGTTTAACGTTCTATGCTTTTCAGAATGACTGCATTTGAGATAATAAGACTAAACTTACAAGTGACTGAAATATTTGGGGTACAGCTTGACATATTATTTCGATAGAGGACACACTTGTCTTTAAATGAAACAGTGATTAAAATTCAGTGCTAGACAGCAATGCTGACAAATGATGATCCAAGCTTAACATGTGACGTGTTGCCCAATTGGTTCAGATGTTTTATTCTTTGTGCTATGTGAGAGTAAAATTTGCAGTATTATTTGTTGTATCCTTTCAGTTTTGCAAATTGAAAAAACAAATGACAGAATACTAAATTGCATTATTTTCCTTATCCGATTGACATTTTCTTTTTCCCTCCTAACTCTTACACACCTCCACATACACATGTATGTGGAGACATCGCTCTCCACACACTCAATTAGGCATGTTAATGTTTAATCATTAATCGATGAATCAGCGTTAAGAATGTAACAAATAAAAATTGTATTCATTGTCAAATACATCAGAAAGTGTCTTGTCACATATATAAATACTTCTAATGTCAGCCATTTAGTGGCCTAAATATAGACCCTTTTTCAGCCAACGTCATAAAACATATACGCGCGCATTTCGGCAACGGAAGTGGTGTTGTTTTCCGGCAGCTCTGACTGACAAAGACGAGGCGGCAACTGGTTATCAAGCATTTACAAACGTTTGCTCGTATCAACATGTCTGGTTGTTGCGCATACGGTTGTACGAATCGCTATTCCATCGACGGACTAAAGTTTTATAGGATTCCGACAGGATCACGACCATTTCAGATCAAAATCTTTGCTCCGCAAGTGGTCTTATCACCCCAGCGTCTTCGGTTGCTAAGCGAAGTCTGCTAATCTGTAGTCTACTTCATGTCGGAAAAAACTACTCCTATGCCACTAGTATGGATGAGTTTCACATTAACTTTAATATTTTGGATAAATACAGTGATTTCGGGTCTTGGCAAAAGGCTGAGTTGTCGTCAAAGGTCAAGAAAAGAAAAAGAGAGGAAAACGGATCAGGGGGTCATCGCGTCGGGGTCCGGTTCGTCTTGTCGGGACTTAACATCCAGATAATGACCGCCATTCTATACACTATCCCTTACATAACAACTACGTATATCATAGAGCTCTGAACTATTATCTACAAGCCCACAACACCAAATAATAGGCTGCTTACCCCGCCATACAGGTGCAATTCGCTGTGAGGACATAGTTTTCTCATTGTTTGATTATGACCCAAGCCTCATACATCATTGTCTTGTGTCCTTGACTTTGACGAGGGAGAATTTCTGACCTCAAAACACAAAACTCTGAGTCTGTCATGGTATTTGACGTTCTGTACATGACCACAGACAACGTATTCATACGCATCCAGTGATTTATAGGCTCGTAATTTATCTCTGGTGTACACGCTCACGCTCGGTTTCTCAATTAAATAGGTATAAATATCTGGCCACTGCATATTCGGCCATTTGCTAACGTCGTCAACCCACTCATTAATAGAACAAGGATCTGGAAGTCGGACACCATTTGTCAAAGTCAACTTGTTAAGGTAACATTCACGATCTTTAGTTGATAATCCATTTGCATAGCTTGACAAGCCGTTTATCTCCGCCATACTTCCGTTGCCAAAGTGCGCACGCATACGTTCTACGTCATCATTGTGTACAAACAGAAAAGGGGATTATAGGGTGGATTTTGTTGAATAGCGGCAAACAGGAGGGTTGTAATTGTAATTAATATAATTATTTTGTGTTATCTAGTTCATAATTCAAGTAACTTGTGTTCACTTTATCTGCTCTTTTAACTCCTAATGTAGCTTACTCTGATTTTGCATTGAGCATAAATCATGTCAGCAGTTAAAACAGTTTTCAAACGTATTTCAAATATATTAAATGATATTAAATGATTAATCATTGTGTAATTTTCTGTTTGTACACAATGATGACGTAGAACATATGCGTGCGCACTTTGGCAACGGAAGTATGGCCAGAGTCATTTGTTCACGCAGTTGACTTTCAATTAAAGAAATTGATTAAAAATCTATTTCTACTCCAGGTAAAGTACGACATTTTGTGTTTTACTTATTGTTTTTGTTTCCAAACTCATTGCAAACTTGCGTGGACGTTGACACAAATGTGCTTGTTATTCATTTGCCATCTCTGTGTACTCTACCACACAAGTATTCAATCACTATATTTCAATAATTTCTTCCACCTTTATCCTACTTTAACCAAGAGAAATAATCCCTCAAAGTGTTAAAAAACCTGTAGAGTGACAAACAGTGTTTGCAACCACAAAAGAGGATCTTAAAAGGATCCCCGGCTATGAAGACTTGTAGTTCTTAAAAGATAAATGTTAGTATCAGTTATAATGAAGTGATATAAAAAACCTTCTTGATGTCTTCGTTTTTATAAAATTTGTAAAAATAGTTTAACTCGGTCACCATTGTTGTTAACGTCGCAATGCACTCTGGGTTGTGTCGTCATATGGTTGCACTGGCGGGCTTCGGGACCCTGTTGTGACTGTTCAGCGACATAAACATGTCATCTGTTCATCCTTTTCAATTTGAACCGCCGCCGTCCCCAGTGCCTGCCATTCGCCCTCACGCCCTCGTTGCCATGCAGCCTCTGCGTTCGTTTCTTGTCTTTCTTGTCCCCTTCCTCCTTCTTTAGGTCCTTTTTAAAGTCTCGCCAATCTCTCAGGTGCGGTGATTAGGTTTAGGGGTGTCACAACTAGGATCGGGTTTTCAAAAATAAAAGCACACACTCCCAGTGTACAAGACATGCAATAAAAACACACACTAAAAATAACTAAAAACTAAAGAGCAAACATATTACAAGTTAAAAACACTGGGAGTTTAAAATACACAATAAAATGACCTTACCCCTGTGACATATGTATGTATGTATGTATGTATGTATGTATATATTAGGGGTGCACCGATCCGATATGAAGTTCGTATATCGGCCCCATTATTGACAAAACAGCTGGATCGGGGATCGGAAAAATGAACAGATCCACGGGCCGATCCAGTTTTTTTTCCTCCATCGCAGCACATCCTACGTCATTCGTCAGCGTCAGTGTGTTGCATGCTGGAAGAGCACAAGTTGTTGAGTGTGCGTGTGAGGTGATATTGCTAGTTCCAACATGCTTTTCATTTCTTTGGCAAAGAAAGTTATCTTTAACAAATGCTAAGAACAAATAGTTATTCACTATATTTTTATTTCGGTAGTGTGTATAAGAGTGTTTCAGTAGTGTGTGTGAGAATGTTTCAGTAGTGTGTGTGAGAGCGTTTCAGTAATGTGTATAAGAACATTTCAGTAGTGTGTATGAGAGCATTTCAGTAGTGTGTGTAAGAGCGTTTCAGTAGTGTGTGAGAGCGTTTCACTTGTATGTGTGAGAGCATTTCAGTAGCGTGTGTGAGAGCGTTTCACTCACTTGTATGTATGAGAGCGTTTCAGTTGTGTGTGTGAGAGCATTTCAGTAGTGTGTGTGAGAGCGTTTCAGTAGTGTGTGAGAGCGTTTCAGTAGTGTGTGTGAGAGCATTTCAGTAGTGTGTGTAAGAGCGTTTCAGTAGTGTGTGTGAGAGCATTTCAGTAGCGTGTGTGAGAGCGTTTCACTCACTTGTATGTATGAGAGCGTTTCAGTTGTGTGTGTGAGAGCATTTCAGTAGCGTGTGTGAGAGCGTTTCACTCACTTGTATGTATGAGAGCGTTTCAGTTGTGTGAGTGAGAGCATTTCAGTAGTGTGTGTGAGAGTGTTTCAGTAGTGTGTGTAAGAGCGTTTCAGTAGTGTGTGTGAGAGCGTTTCACTCACTTGTATGTATGAGAGCGTTTCAGTAGTGTATATAAGAGCATTTCACTTGTATGTGTGAGAGCGTTTTAGTAGTGTGTGTGAGTGAATAATTTTTCAGTAGTGTATGTGAGAGCATTTCACGTTTGTGTGAGAGGTAATTCTGAATAATGTCCCTGACAGCCCCTCATAACTAAAAGCCTCAAATGCATCCGGAGAAAAATGTCGAGAACACAGCTGCGGATCTTTGGGAAGTTGTGTCCGTCCACAGGCATCTTCCCACTCCTTTCTCCTCTTCTTGTCAGTAGAAAAGCAGTGTAAACTAACATCACTCCCCTTGTTGCCTTTTGACTGGAAATTGCATCAAAAAGGAGCACAATGTGGCATTTTTCTTTATAATTACTTGTGCACACGTAAACAAACACTAGCGTCAATAGCTATTCTACCAAGTGCAACCATTTTACGTCATTGCCCCCAGAGTGAATTGCGTGCGGAAAACATGGCGTCCTACGTAGGTCAAAATATGTACTAAATATTATAGATTTTTAAATCAATGTCAATATTTTATGTGTTTCTAACAACATATTTTAGTACAAGAGAACAATTGTGGCTTATTAGGGCCTACAAGTCTTCATAGCCGGGGTTCCTTTTAAGGTGGGCTTCCACTTCAATTTGCTGTAGTGAATTTCTACAGCACTATATAATTAACTTGCTCTAGCAATAGCAGCAGGATGGAACACATACAGGCATTAAAAAACTCTTAATACATTTCTGGTTACTGTATACTGCTCTCATGAGATCCCCTTCAGATCTGTGGATGACAAAAATGTGGATCCATGCTGGCACGTGAGCTCCTCAGGTGGACATCAAAGACAAGTTCCCCTAACTAGAAAGCACTTCAGCATAGCATGTGGGCTAAGGATCAAAGTGGGCCAGCACTTTGTCATCCTTAAGCCCCCCACCTACCCCCCCCCCCCTACCCCTCAGCCTCATGGTACAGTGAGACCACACACAAACACATGGCGCACAGTACAGAATGTGTGCCAGCTCTAACCCCACATGGGAGGGTCACGGTGAACAGGGGTCTGAGTATCTGAACCCCCCCTCCATGCTTTTGTGATCTGTCAAAGTGAACAATGACCTTGGACAGTTCAAAAATAAACCGCGGAGTGTATCAGTGCTTTTAGAGCCCGCAGCCACCCCGGTGCTGTCGGATGCCAAGAGAGAAAAAGAGCCGTTTTGTTAGTCATCAGCTTCACACCAGGGCAGGGAATCAATCTACCTCCCTCTGTGTACAAGAATATGAGAAAGTTGAATTATGTCTCTCTTGCTGTCTGTTTGTGTGTGTGTGTGTGTGTGTGTGTGTGTGTGTGCGTGTGTGTGTGTGTGTGTGCGCGTGTGCACACACACAGTGCGCACCTATTTTTCAAAGCATATGCAGTATAAAGCTGCTGACATGGTGGGTGTATTTGCAAGAATGTATATGTTTAGGCATATCGCCAGAGGGTGGAGATAACATGCTGTTATTACAGTAATTTGGTATATCTGTATTTTGCTATTTGGCCTGAGAGTTTTTCACTTTTGCTTTACACAGTGTTCAGATTTGAAATGCAAGTGATTTCTCAAAGTATCTCTTCTTATGGACAGGATGTCTAACTCGTGTTACTGTAAATCATTTTATCTTATATGAGTATGGATAGCGGATTGGTATAATTGGACCCAAGCCTTTTATACGTTGCATTGTTTCCTTTGCATACATTTATTGGTTATATATGTAGTTGTTTATCGCGTTACAACACAAATTATTGGAGTAGGAACGTGTGCGGGGTAATTCGAATTTTGCCATGTTTTGACAAGACCCAAATTTAAAGGAGTCATCACCCGGAAAATGCAATTTCTCTTGTTAAAACATGCAAATTGGTGTTGGACCTCAGTTGAAACTTGCCTGAAAAGCTGGAATTTGACAGTGGCTCAGTTTTTTCGCTTTGGCTCTTTTTCTGAACAGGAATAGCGCACAAGGGTGCGCATTCCTAAAGATTTTGACACTGCTCCTGTGGTGACGTCACCACAGGAGGCTACTTGCATAAGCTTGCATAAGCATCAGCTCACAGCCGTCCTCAGCCAGACTTTCTGAGTGAGCATGCTGAATCTGCCTATTTCTCTGTCATTTTCACGCCATACATCGTGACCACCAGCATTAAAACTCAGGTCTTACATGTAAAACACGAGTGTGAAAAGTAAGAAGGAGAAAAAAATGAATTTACCATTCAGAGACATCCTGCTGTAAATGTGTCTCTTCCACCGTCTCTTCCTCTTCACTCTCCCGTTCCAGTTCCGACTCCGGCTCGTACATAAACGGCTGAATTCCGTAAGGTTCGTCAGTTAGTGTGTGTGCCATGACAGGGGGCAGTTTATGTTTTGGAGTCTGTGTGCATGCAGGCCAGCCCCCCATTCCGGCTCTATCCTTACTGCGGCCAATCAACGCGTGCCTCAGTACATATTAATTCAATGCACATCCGGACCAGTCAAAACTTCACGCATTATTTTGCGTGAGAAAGTCGCGGTATGAAAAAGTGTCAGAACAAGCTCTATGTTTGATTTTTTTTTTCTAATAAGTTTTAAGAATTGATCCAAAGGGATCCAAGGGGGACTGGATACGTAAAAAACCAGGTGATGACTCCTTTAAAAATGTACAACCATTTAAAACCACCCATAACTGCTTAATCACAGTTTTACCAGCCACCTTGATATATCAGAATAATTCATTATTCCCTAAGAAATTAATGAAAATGTCAAAAAACACCCTATCTTGCAATGTTAAAGAAATTGAAAAGTAAAAAACTGGGTCAACACCAAAAATGAATGGGGCCTTTTCTCCATCAAACCGACCAACCAATCAACCAGCCAACAAACATGACACAGGTGAACGCCTAACCTACTTAGCAGAGGTAAAAAAATAACATTCAGTGATATCAACATAGGTATATATACACTGATCAGCCGCAACATTACAACTGCTTACAGGTTGAATGAGACTGATCATCTTGCTGAACTGCAGTGTTCTGCTGGGAAACCTAGGGTCCCAGCATTCATGTGGAAGCCACTTGACACGCATTGCACATTGTTGTGGGGCAGTGATGGCAGTGCCCCATCCAACAGGACGATGCGCCCTGACACGCCAAAAAAACTTCTCAATAACAGCTTGTTGAACACAACAAAGAGCCCAAAGGTGTTGACCAGGGCCTCCCAAATTCACCTGATCCAAATCCAATCAAGCATCTGTGGGACTTGCTAGAACTGAAAAAGTCCAATCAATGGAGGCCCCACCCTCTAACAAACAGAACCCATAGGATCCACAACAAACATCCCCATGCTTTGACTGGTTAGAACTGTTTTGGTTGGGCGAGGAGAACCTGCACAATATTAAGTAGGTGCTTTTAATGCTGTGGCTGATCAATGTATAATCTACCTCTCTATCTATGGAGTGCAGTAAAGTAGCATTCTGAATAAGCTAAAACGTTTTTCTGCCTGCTGTCTTCACATTAGCTGCTGAGGCCCAGAGGTACAGTAGTTGTTAGTGTCAGCCACCACAAAGTATGGTCATTTTAGTATTACACTACTGAAAATTAGTTAGGAAATGTGTTGCATTATTTTCAGATATGACAGAATTCAGATATGACACAGAATAAGCAATTAAGTGAAACACTAAAATATCCCAATATCCTTTACTAATTTTGCATAGTGTAAACTTAATTATTCAGCAGGCCTTTGTTATAAGTACCACTGATATAACTGTTATAAAGATATTTTAAGGGGGAAAATTACTTTTAAAACTTTCAGTTCCATCTACTTTAATAGCCCATTAATTCACGTTTTGACTACAGCTCTTGTCATTTGCTATACAAAAAAGAAATGCAATTATGTGTGCAGCATCCTGCTCACTTATGAACATTGTGTCAAACATCACATCAATGAAAACTTGCACACATATTGATGATCTTCAAATGTACAACATGTAAAGGGATCTCAACCCGGTTTTCTGTACTTAAATGAAGCAGCGTCCCTCCATTTTTGGGAACGACTCCATTCTTCATCTCATATGTTGTCCTTTTTTCCCTCCTGAATTGGATTCAATCTTAAAATGCCTGTTATCCCATTGCCTTTTACTTAGAGTACATTCTTTTTTTAAATAATGTATGTAAAGCAGACTCATTTTAAATGTTATTTCACATTCATCTGTCCCTGAGTGGGATAGTTTAGTGTACTTTCCACCCTTGCACACTGCATAATATATAACATGCCTACCTCCAGGGCCTGACACGCTTAAAAAATATAGGGGAAAAAAAAGAGAGAGAAGACATGTTGAGTTTTCATCAACTCTCCCTTTCATGTCCCCACACCTGGCTACAGCTTCTCTCCACCCTGCATCACCACATCAAATAGAGGCTCCCAGGCAAACTCACATCCACTTTATCCCCAAGGGCGGCTGACTCAGCCAAAGTG
The DNA here is from genome assembly GCA_903131615.1 of Diplodus sargus. Lineage (NCBI taxonomy): Eukaryota > Metazoa > Chordata > Actinopteri > Spariformes > Sparidae > Diplodus > Diplodus sargus. The sequence continues at coordinate 264,075 of CAEMYA010000447.1, forward strand.
CACATCTGCCTTGTTGTTTTTACTATGATTCCCATCTATCCCTGCCCCCATCACTCATCTGTCATCACCCGACAGTCAAGACATGAGGTGCCATGACACTAGTTTTTACCATAAAAGGGTGGAGAGATACTTATTCTCTTCTCCATACCAGAGGGTTGACATATCGCTAACGGCAGCAGTGGGGTTATTGATGTTCTGGCGGGGGTCATGACCCAGGAGGTATGGTTGAATCACTTTGAAAAAGTGTCTGCATGTGTGGGCGCTCATAACATCTCAAACCTCTGATCTTTTCCTTTCACAGAGAAGATGAGAAGAAATATTTCTACCTGAACGCCGCTCAGGGCTGCACAAGAAGTCTCCCAATGTTACTAAGTGTTAACTGGACACATTCAAACCAAGCTTGTCTTGACGCTCACAATCATTACTCGATTAACCATTCACCTAGTTGATGTCGGTGTCTTTTTTCTAGCTTTTCCAAAACAAAACTAAAGTAAATATATAATGATACAGTGTGTTTGTCTTCTTTATCATCTGGTTACCTAGCTTATAACCTACAGTAGTAACCATGTTTCAATTCAAAGGCCAAGGAGCACATCAATTGATGTATTAATTTGAGGGGTTACTGGTTACCTAAATGCCCCATTCATGACCAGCACATCTCCTATGTACCAACTGATTGGCTATTGAACTTAAGCTAACATTAGCCAAAATATTGTTACATTTGCCGGACATTCTGTTTAGCCCCGATCCTAACAACTGGGTTTTTGCCCGAATGAAAACACAGCTTTCACTTTCTAGCTTCTAAATACTAGCGCTAATTACCTTTACGCTGCAACGAAAGCACAATTTCTTTGTTGCCATGTTTTCTTTTTTATCTATTATTACAACAGTAAATACAGATCACGAAGACACAAAAAGCAAACAAGCATCTTTCACAAGTGACATACAAAATAAAAAAGCCAAACAAACAAAAACACTATTGCCAAAAAAAAAAAAAAATCATCATCCTCAATCTTTTAACCAAGGCCTTAATGTATTCCATTTTCTTTCATAATCCTTGATCTTTTACTGTCTATTTGAGATAATACCCTCTAACTTAGAATAATGTTTCAAAAAGGAGAGGAAGTTAAACAATGTCAGAAATTCTTTTCCTTTCAGTTAATAAATAAATCTCTTACCCAGGAAAAAAACTATTATTTAAAACATTTGGACATCCATTGCTTAATTCACCAAAGATTATTGTTTGAGGGCACACTGACAACACAAGGGAGTTTAAGGCTAACCATTTTTCCAAGTCCATCCAAAACATAGCCGCATATGGACAAAACCAGAAAACCAGAAAAGATGCAGCATATCTTCAATTTCAGTTTTACAGAAACAGCAGTTTACTCTTGTAACCCCAAAATGCAAAGCATTTTTCTTGTGGGCAAAATTCTATATAGAATTTTAATTTGGATATATTGTGATTTAGTATCTATAATAGAATTATAAGTTAGATTATACACCTGTCGCCATGGCAAAGGAGTATCAAATATCCCCTCCTAATAAGATTGACATTTATCTGGCTCCTTATTCAAATTATATGCCGTCAAGAAAAACTTGAAAGGGGTTCATCTTTTTTCCTTTAAGGTTTACATACCAACAATTTTCTTTTTGTGTTTTTAACTTTTTTCCCCCAAACTAAGGGAATTGCAGCTACTAACTGATAATATCTAAATTCTGAACACAATTTACCAAATAATTCACATTTTTATATGAATAAATATTACCATTCAAATCCATTACTTCATTTACAAAGACAATGCCTTTTCTCAACAAAATACTCCTACAAAATAGGTAATCTGCTAATCAGTATATTAGAATTAAACCATATAATTTCTTGCAAAATGGCGTCCACAGACTCAGGTGGAAAATACTAGAAATGTAGCCATGCCTGTATCATATCTTTAAAAAAAGGTGATAAGGTTTACAAAAATATTTTGCAGACACTGGAAGTGGGTATTTGAAATCTGTGCAAACATAAATAAATTATACTTAAATATTGGGTGTATATTGCACAAGAAGCAAGAGAACCTCCAGTTGGGATTGCAATATATTTTCTGTACCAAAGACACTTTTAAAGGACTGATTCAATGCCTTGAGATTGATTAATTTGACACCTCCTTCATCCAAAGAATTATGTAAATATTTTCTCTTAATCTTTTCTGGTTTGTTATTCCATATAAAATCAAAGACTAATTCATCATACTTCTGGTGAAAAAAGCTTGTTAGGGGATGGAAGAGACATTAACAAATAAGTAAACTCAGAGGTACACAGTGAATTAACAAGGGTGACTTTCACAAATAAAGATAATGATGTTGATTTCCATGGACATGATGCTTTTTTCATTTTTTGAAGTTTATTCTCCAAGTTCAGTTTTACCAGTTCATCACTCCTTTTTGGAATATGAATACCAAGTATATCTAATGGTCCATCTGACCACACCAATGCTGAATGCAAAGTTTGAATGTAGTTCCATGTAGTGAGCGTATTCGCAAAATAATACATTTATCATAATTTGGCCTCAAACCAGACAATTCTGCAAACTGATCCAAATCTTTAAGTAATGCATTCAAATAATTTTCTTTGGGTGATAAAAAGAAAATTGTATCACCCGCGTATAACAAAATCTTTGATTCTAACCCGTAATTACTCAAACCTTTAATATTGATACTATTCCTAATTTTAATCGCTAATGTTTCTATTACTAACAGGAACAAAGATGGGGAGAGTGGACAACCCTGTCTAACTCCTATAAATAATAGGAAACTTTGTGATAAATGGCCACTGTTTATAATTCTACTTAATGGATGATTATATAGTGCTCTTATAAATCCATTCTGATCTTTATCAATAATTCCATGCATAACCTTTTTAATTCTAGAGGCGATGCATTTAAACAATATTCTGTTATCACAACACAGTAGAGTTAAGGGTCTCCAATTTTTTTATTGAACTGGATCTTTGTATTGACCATTTGCCTCTTGTTTTAGGAGAAGAGAGATCAGTCCCTCTTGCTGAGTTCTAGATAATCTACCAACCTCAAAAGAATAATTGAAAGATGCTAGAATGGAATCTTTTATATAATCAAAAAATATTTTGTAAAATTCAATCGGGATCCCATCCAGTCCAGGTGATTTACATGATTTAAAGGAATTTATTGCTTGACGAAGCTCATCCTCATAGATCATACCTTCACAACAATTTTTTACGATGAAAGTCGGGGAGAAAGGATTGGTAGAGGTCTGGAGGTGGACAACTCTGTTCTACTAGAGTGTAAATATTTTGAAAAAAGGATTTTTCTTCCTCTAAGATTTTTATTGGTGATGATAACACGGAACCATCTTCAGTCTCCAGTCGAGTAATATTTTTCCTTGTTTGATTTCTATGAACCAGTTTTTTAAAAAAAAATCTGTACATATCTCACCCTTCTCTATCCATGTTGCTCTGGAATTAATTATAATGCCACTAGCTTTTTATGGTACAGTCTCTCTCACTCTCTCTGTTTATTTTCCAAAGTAACATATATATCTGAAAAGGTTTCAGCGTCCTCATCAATATCTTCATTTAACTTTTTAATCTCTTGTATCAATTCATTTTAATAATGTGTGTTCAACCTATGTTTCCAAGAAGAATATTTTATGCAGTATTCCCTGAACAAACACTTAAAGGAATCCCATACAATATGAGGGTTAGCACTACCAATGTTAAACTTAAAAAAATCAGTAATAAATGTTTTTGTATTTTCAACAAACAAATCATCCTGTAGTAAAGACAAATTAAACTTCCAGAAACCTGGACCTCTATGAAAATCATCAGTCATCACTTGGAGGGTTATAAGTGAATGTTCTGAACGCACACGTTTATTTATATCAGTTGTAGATTTCTTTGAACATATTGTGAAGGATATAAGGAAATAGTCAATCCGACTGGCCTGTTTTTTTTTTTTTTACGCCACGTATATCTAATTTTTGGGGGATTTTTTTAGTTGCCATATATCAGTCAAATCTAGGGAGGACATCAGGGTCTGGATAGCTCCATGTGCATATGGATGATAATTAACTCAAGAATTTCCAGTTCTATCCATCATGGTGTCCAACACTGTATTAAAATCTCCTGTAATGATAATATTAGACCTACAATCTTTTAAATTCTTTATGGTCTCTTGAATACATTAAAAAAAAAGTGGCATCATCCCTATTTGGTGAATATAAATTAACTAAGCATAATCGTAGAGATTTAATTGTGCAATCTACAATAATCCATCTTCCTTCTGTATCTCGTAGAGTTGTATGGATTACATAATCAAGATTTTTTTCAATAAGGACTGAAACCCCCCTTTGATTGCTAGATCCAAGACTAAAAAAATATGTCCTCCTCATTCTCTCATCCATTTCATTTCATCCTTTAACACAGAGTGTGTTTCTTGTAAACATATAATGTAAAATGCACATTTATCTTTCAGACATTTGAAAATCTCATTTCTTTTTATACTGTTAGCTAACCCATTACAGTTATAACTCCCTATAACCAACCTATTTATGTCCCTAGACCTAATATTGAACCATCACATATAAAACAGATACACACAGGCCTTCAAATAAATCTCAAATGATCAAAACAAAAAACAGTAAGAACATAAGAAAGACATAAACACACAACATAAAATAAAATAAAAATTGGGTGGTCAACAGAGGCAAAGCCATCTTAACACGTGTGTGGAGGCCATCATTAATGTTACAAAATATCTTACTCACTTATATGGCAAGCAAATCAAATCCCTCTTTTCCTCTTTCTATAATTAATTTTTACATTATTATCCTCTTTGTCTATGAGTAGCATAAACTTTTCAGTCTCCTGTCATACAAGACCACCATATTTAGATGGGCATGAGTAATTCAGTCATTCAGATATCCGAAGATTGTGTCTCTCTTTTTTCCCCTTCTTTCAATGCATGTGTGGGTGGTTTAGTTGGGGCCAAACAGCGACGGTGTGATTTCTTTATCATGTTTGCCATGTTTTCTTTGCTTTTGCATGTTGGCTTGGCATCCACCTTCAGCCTCAGTATTTTAACAGGATATGTATATGCAGCCATCAAGTGCATACGTAAACGGTAATTCTGATATTTTCTTAACCTGGGCTCTATATTTTAATCTATACCTATACATATCTAAATGACATATAGTGAGAAAAAGGTCTGGAATTAGTAAAATAGATTGCCTTAGCCAGCAGCCATTATACGTGGTTGCATGGCTGCAGCATCAACCTTAGGGCCACTTCAATAGTCACACAAACTACCCAGTCTCTTTATCACAAAGTGTCTCTATCGGACCATTTCTGTAATGTTGTCAGTAGGGGTGGGTATTGGCAAGAACCTCACGATACGATATGTATCACGATTCTTTGGTCACGATACAATACGCATCACGATATCACGATATTGCGATATAAATAAAGATGAAAACACAAGTACCTGTATATGTACATCAGATGATATTGCTCAGAGGACATATTGAGTTAAAACTATTTCATTCAAAACAGCCCATCCATTTTATTAATTCCCATGAAATTTCCGGGCAGTAATATTCTCTTTGTCCAGCTCGTTGTTCTTGCTATCTCTCTTAACTTTGAAGCCAAAGTGCTTCCAAACATCAACTTTAAATTGCGGAGGCGTTGTTAACTTGCCATCCATTTTGCAAAGAGCTCAGCCACTCTCTCTACTACAGAAATACACCCGCCGCACAGCAGAGTTGCTCTTCAGCGATATATCAATATTTGGAGTTGAAAAATCGATATTGTATTGGGCGGCAAAGTATCGCGATATATTGCCGTATCGATATTTTTGCCCACCCCTAGTTGTCAGACATGAAGATTAAAAATCAGAGTGGCCAAAACAAGCACTTTCAGTGGACGTACATTGACAGGAGCAGTTGCCCCCAAGGATTGTATTGCAGTCGTTGCAGCCTGTTGCGCGGCTGCCAGCTAAAGCTTCTACAGGATCCCTGCTAAATGTTTTGTACTTCCTAGTCATTAAGATGCCACAATATGTAAAGGACAGGGCAGAATCAGAATTACACACATTTTAAAATGGTTCAGCTGGAAACATTAAAAAGGCCCCTTGAAGAACTCAGGGAGCTAATGTTAACTTTTTTAGCTAGCTAGCAGCTGACTAAAACGACTGGCAACAATTAAAATTAAAATGACCCAGAATTTTGATGTCAAATCAAGATATCACTGTAAAATGCATATGTGCAGAGTGAGAGCCGACAGCGAGTCAACCCACAGTTTTGCTGTGGGGACTGGTTTTCTTTTGCTGCTTTGGTTTTGTAATTATCATGTGTGAGGAAGGCAGAGTTATTGTGTGAGAAGGCATAAATGCTGCTGTGATAAATACTTAGTTCCGTGTGTATGTGCTGTGTATGTATGATAACTCACCTCGGTCTCATTACAGCAAAACACATCCGATGCTCTGTAGAAGCCTGTATCCAAGTCAGAAATGGCTGGCGCTGGGTTGAATATTGTCTTTACTGCAACAAAAAAAACAGTTAGTGAGGTATTTTATTGATCAGTGTCAAATATAATCTAAAGGGTACTCAGGATAATATGTAATCATTAAGAAGGTTTAAAACAATATATCATTGTTCTCAATAATATACTTGCCTGTTTGTACATAAAAGGACACATTTTTGACAAAGTGTCCCACTGTGACACGTTTAACACTTCTGTGATGTTTCTTTTCCAATTGCTATAAGCTTCGCTGCCAAAGTCTGGCATTACCTTAATTAAACTTTCAATGGGAACAAAAGCTAGCAGGCTACCACTGGGGATTGCTCTCGCAGGCAAAGCTCAAGTGGATAAGCTTCTATAAAAAGACACCTTTTAAACGATTAAATTAGCATTCCCCAGAAAGAGAACACTGGAGAGAGCGAAAAAAATAGCTGGCGGAAAATGGCCTTGCATGCAGTAGCTGTTTGTGGAATGCTGTAACCCCTGCCGCTCCAGGATCACGTGTGTTGAGTAGAATATAACCCCCTATATGTGTGTCAGCGTGTGGGTGTGATGAGTTGTGACCCTTTCTGTGTATGTTGAAGAGCACAAGAGAGGAAGAGAGCGGGAGAGAGCAGGAGTGTTTGTCAGAGGTAATCCTCTGTACGTGTTGCACATCACTGTCTTATGCATATTCATGAGCGGAGAGCATTAATGCATCTAATACCATGATTTCTGTGTATGTGTGAGGATAAGCCCAGCTTGAAGAAGCGATTAATTCTGATATCTCTGTGTACGGAATAAAGCCTCATGCAAGTGTGTGTGCAAGGGGAAATATATGTTCAGCATTGGTGACATCAAAGTCTGTTCCGCAAAAGTGTGTGCCTAGTTGCTCTGTGTGTGTGTGTGTGTGTGTGTGTGTGTGTGTGCGCACGCGTGTTTGCGTGGGCACATAAGAGAGCAGCTGCGTGGGTTTGTGCAGGGCTTTGGCCACCTGGCGCTTTGAGGTGGATGCTGGACTGCTCGCGAGTAAAAGTGGAAATAATGTCTCTCTCCCTCTTTCAACACACACTCATACTGTACTGTATGTATACCAAAGCGAGCCACAGCCATGTAATAAAAAAGGGACACTGGGCTCTGTCTGACTCTTGTTCTCTCCCTGTCTGTCAACTAAAATGCACTTAAGCTGCCATTCCTTGGATATCTGAAATCTCCAGTGCCTCAGTTTTACATGAAAGGAAGGATCACCGTTTTCGATATCTGTATCTCTTCCTCATTCCTTCTTCAATTAAAAATGCTGTTTAAACTCTTGTCTTCACCAATCAAATGATAATGGAAACAACACATTTAGACATGTGTTCATGTACTGCTCAATGAGTACATGAAGATTAACTTAATGATTAACTGATAGATTGTCAATTATTAAATTAATCGTCAGCTTTGGTTATGTTGTAAGAAATAAAATGTCAAAATCATACTTGCCAACATTGGGTTGTGAAAAATAGGGAGATTTTTTTCATCGGTGTATCGGCCCAGGCAACAAGGTTCCTTCGCCAGGTGTGCGTTTTATTTGTCATAATTTCTTGCCTTGTATTTTAAACCACACATGTCCAAAGTTCTTAGAACACATTGTTTCCCCTAAATTGTTTTATAGCAGCTGTGCTCTGAGATGGTAACCTAGCAATACTAGGGGGTCCGGGGGCATGCCCCCCCCCCGGAAGAACATTTTGAAAAATGCCCCTTTAAATCTCAAAGTGAGACTTTTGAAAAAAAAATTCACTTTCAGAATTTCAGAATCAGAATCAAAGACACAAGACAAAATAGTGTAGAAGCTGACATTGCTGCTTGAAAATATGTTAACCTCTTCAGCATTAGAGAACTTTTTTATTTTCAGAAGTCAGTGGACCACATGACATGAAAGCTATTTGAGAAAAATAATCATAATTTCTGCATGTTAATATTCATATAAAATAGAGGAAGCACTAAAATACAGTAAGAAGAGCTGTGTCTCATTCGTCCAGTTTACTAATACAATCTGCTGCTGGTTTGGAGTCACTGGATCACATGACATGGAAGATATTGAAAAAACTGCAATTATTTTGTATTAATATATTTATGCGGAGTAATTCAATGACGGTCCCTAAATCAGTCTCCAGTGATTCAGCGCGAGGCTCTGGGAGGTGAGCTGACCGTCCTCCTGCTGCTGACACTGGGAGAACCTCAGGAAAGTCTCGGCTGGACCCGATTGAATATCCGCCGAATATCCAACCTGAAACTAAGTTGGATGACGAGGATTTCAGTCACTCAACTTGAACGGTGACTTGTAGAAATTATACAAACTAGTGCAGTGCCCGTAGGAAAATATGTGTTCCTACAGAAAAGTGGGAGGTTAAGAAGCATTTTCACTGATGGCCAAATGAGGCTGTTTGAAGGTGGAACGTTGGGGATATTTAGGTTTGTTACGAAATCCGATATTCCAGGGTATAATTGTTCGTTTTTGAATATTTTTGATTTTGCCATTATATTTCACCTTAAAAACTATTTACTTGGTGTGATTATTTTCAGCACAACCTCACATGTGTGACTGTACAGTTATTTTTTCATTTTGACATATTGT